>PNEQ01003854.1:38065-90482 GCA_003012365.1 Medauroidea extradentata
CACGACCTTCTCAAGCAGTGACTATGCAACAGAAATATCTGCTCTCAAGCCACTAGAAAATAAGATTGTCTTCGTCGAGGCCATGTGCTTAAGACAGGTCTTAAGAAAGGTTTATGACACTGAATAGGCATTTGTGACGTCATACGAGAACGACTTGACCAAGAAGTTGCTTAAGTTACGACTATGAATCCCACCCTTACAGAACATTTATTTATTCTGTGTAGTTTTGACAAGCTTGCCTCCTTTTCGGAAATTCAGCTAAATGTCCAACTGCGTGTAATATATAATTAAGGTTAACCAAAAACTTTTTTTTAGTTAGATATGAGCGCATATTTTTTTATTATCAAAATGGACACAAATGTTATGGAAGATACATTCAATAGCTGTTATTCTGCTTATTTAAATTTTTTTTCATTATTATTGGAATTGAACTGAAAAATATTCAACAACGTGTCCTGCCACGTCAGTAAATCATAATTATCATGTAATAATTACTCATTTTCATTATTATTTTGTCAGGTTTATGGCTGTGTACAACCAGAGTCAACAAAACACTATTACTGTCACAGTGAAACTACCAATTACGTATTGCAAAAAAAAATTAACAGAACTATAGAATATGTAAGTGTTGTTTGCATTGTGGAGAAAAATGTTACAGGATGGATATGATTACTTCTTTACAATGACCACATTTTAAATTAACGTTAAAAACACAAATTGATTTCAAATAAAAAACCAGATTCTAATTTTAAAAATCATTTTTGTTTGTGATTTTTACATACCCTCCTTGTAAATGAGGTTATTTAGAAAAAATAATCGACTAGGAGAAGAGGTTACAAAATATCGTTAACAAAGTTTTTTTTTTTTACTTTTTTCTTTCCTTTCTTTCTTTCTTATTATGTTGATTATGTTGGCATAGTCAAATAATTGCAGATTTTCAGCTCCTTACTTGAAATTAATTACTGCTAGAACAATGAAACTGTTATAAACATAAAATAAAGTAATTGATTTTAATCATTGATTTTATTTAAATAAATCACTTGATTTAAATCAATGTACCCTGTATGTAAGTACTTGTTTTTTTTATTACTTCTGTTCTTTTTGGTTTCACAATACCAGTCGCAGATAATTGCTTACATTTTTTAGTGTACTTTGCCTGAAAACTGTACCATGATCTATTTTAAATGAATATGTGTTAATGCATACCAGCATTTTAAAGCTTTAACAACTATGTGATTTTTCAAAGAGCTTGCTAAAATACCTTTACCTACATACATTTGCAAATAGCTATTGATAAGTCGAAGAATATTTTACCAGTTTCCCCTAAAACTGTAAAATACTGCAGAACCTGAAAATTGAGGTTTGGGTCAATTGTTTAGGATGAGCACTTTGCCTGTTACTACATCTCCAAGGCGATAGGTCTAAAAAATGCCTTTACACTTCCTATCCCTTGCACTGTGTTGTAGGTAAAGACACTGAAAGAAAACTCTGTTAATTCTTGGGCATTTTAATAGAAAGGAAGATGTGAATTCATTTAATTGAGTCAGTTTTATTTATATAGATGAACTGTTACAAATCAACAACACTCTTTCCGCATAAAGTTTATGACCTGAAATGGTGTCTGTAAAAGTTATCTCATCTTGTATGAGTATAGTTTTATTTAGGATCTACTGCCAAGATGTGCTCTCTGTTCCGCCATCCAATTACTTCTTAGTTAACTTTGCTGTGAAAGATCCCCACTCAAGCATTGCTTCAGTGGATTAACTTGAACCATAAAATTTAGGGAAGATATAAATACCAAATTAACAAGTTGTGTTGTATGACTATGACAATGTAAAATGTAGAATTGTATTATATACATAAATAAATAAAAAAATAAGGTTAAAGGCCACAGGCACAGCTGGCGCAGGTTAAATTGCTGACGACTTGGCTTGAACTGATGGAACTAGAGCATACCCAGTAACTCTTCAGTAGGTCGGCTGAGTCGTACCACCTTGTCTCGTCCAGTCAGGACGTCATATGACCTGGCAACAGCCAGTTATGCAAAAAAAATTAAATATTATGTGCCCTGACCATGAGAATGAAAAATTATGATGTGCCGTTTAACCCAGCATTCCTACAACTTTCAAGAACAATCCCTGAAGTTTCCAGGAATACTATCTCTAACAAAAAAAATATGAACAAACCTTAAAAAGCCTATGTATCCCAAAATTTAAAATCCTATTTAAATAATACTTTAGTGTTTGGGAAAAGTATTGAAGGTTTTTAAATTAATTTAACAATATATACGTATGTGTTTTAGGCAAAAAAAATGTCAAATTTATCTACTGATTAACAACGCGAGATATATCTGGCAATTGTCTGAAGGTGTTAATGTTGTATGTATGTATTCATTTATGTCATGAACAACTGTGTTCATAATTATATAAACACTGGCTTATTATTATTTTACTCTGAAATAATCACGTAGTTCCTCTGGTTTAATCTTTCTCTGACTTAAAGAAAGTTTTGTTTATTTAATTGCCTGAAGCAGTTTCAAGAAAATGTCACCATCAGCTTGGATAGAAAGAAAAATTGCATTAGAACAATAAGTTTGTAAATGTTGGTAGTGGTTGAAGTGAAGTGTTGAGAAACATATTTCAATACAGTACCTGTACAGTTTGTGAGCAAAAATTGATAGAGAGAAGAGTGTATTTTGTGTGTGTTCGCACACATGTGTACATGATTATCCATATCTTCTGGACCCAAAATCATAATCTTATGATAAATACTGTAATGAGTAGGTACATATACATACTTTTGCATAATATCAGAAAAATTAAATTTTCTTCGTATTGCGCGCTTACTAAATGTTGGGATATAATCACTACATTTGTAATTACTAAGCTAAAGAATTGTTAGACTTATGAATGTATATTATTAGTAAAATTGTAGTTTTAAATTTCCTTTAATTATGAAGTTAATGTAGAGAAAAAATATTAAAGAATCACTAAGCAAAAAAAGTTGCTGGTGTGATGCACTTCTCGTGAGCATTTCTGATTTGCATGTTTTTGTAACTTCATTTCCAGCACAAGAGATTATGTTAAATATGTATGCATGACATATTTTGTTAAATTAATAAATAAAGTAATAAAAGTGCTTGGAGCAGTGCATACGTGTTGCCACTGGTTGTCATAAATGCTCATGATGTCAAAATCTAGTCATTTTTCTGTGTAGTGTAGGAATTTATGTGAAGTTTATGCATAGTTAGGCTATTGAGCTTAAAACTAACTTACGTTAGAGTACTCCAATAAACTCATCTTATTAATATTTGAACATGATTAACTTCAAATGTGCGATAGAATAGTCTCATCAGCAAACTGACAAATAGTCCTTGTCACTCTGTGTAGGTTTGTTTGTTATCTGAGATCATTGTGCTTGCTGAAGATATCCTCATTTAGAAGTTTTGTAAGCCTTGTTTCACTTTGTCTTGTTGAGTCATGTCCAATGTTGCCAAGCACTAGAAACTGAGGTGTCCTGTGAGTAATGGTATTCATCCTGTAGTAGTCTTCTCATATCCGTGTCTGTCCAGCACTTCCAGAATTTGAATGCTTAGTTATTGAAGTGCTGTGATTTGTGATTGGCTGTCCTGAAGTAGAGAGGTATTCAGTTAGTGTGATGTAACTTCACTTTACTTCATTTATTAGTAATATGTTATAGAAGTAATTTAAACCAACTGCATTGAATAACTGGTTTATAATATTATTATTTATTATAATGATAATGTTTTTGTTTGTATAGGTTCTTGGTTATCGTGGAGACATTGGCTATCAAACTTTTTTGTACTCGAGTGAGTCAGACATACGTCGTGTGTTGATGTTCCTCATCGAGAAACTGCCAAAAGAAGCGGAGAAAACAGTTGTTGGATTTTCAGGTTTGTGCACATTTTTCTTCTCAGTTTTGGGAACTGTTTGGTCTGGAAGTGTTTGAGTTTATTTGCTGCTACTACAATATGTAATACTTGAGATTCAGCTACGAAGTCCTCGAAAGCATATCAAACATTCTGTAGCCCTTACAAAAATAGTGTTTGTTGGAATCTTTTAACTCTAGTTTTTATAAAATATCTAAGTGTTTTATTAATACCTGTACAGTTTTGTGTGCTGCTTCATGACCAGTTGTTTCAGTTAAAAACAGTCAGTTAAAAATTTGTAAGTCTGTTGCTTATAGGCTAATAACTTTAAAACCCTACCTCACATTTCATGTAATCTATCCAGAACTGTAAACTATGAAATGATTGGCCTTGGCCTCATTATTTAGCAGCTGTAGGTCAGAATATATACTTAACATATATCTTGTTTCACAGACTGAGGGAAGAAGATGTAACAAGTTGTTTTTTTATTCATTCTTCGGTGATTGCTTCAGGTACAGCTAATTCCTATGTTTTTATTTACATTGTAAAAATATTTTATTAAAATCTTTTCTCATGGTCCTTACTTGTATAGTATGCATTTGTGGCAGGCAAGCATGGTGCCTTGGAGCAGGCTATTGCAGACGTGCTGCAAGCCCAGCTGGCGTCTACGTGGATACCTAGTTTCTGTCGCAACAAGGGCATCAGGTGGAGGGACAATGGCTCCTGGAGCAGAGAAGGCTACGGACCAGTTCAGCCTTTTCTCTCCTGCAATCTCAGTGTGCCTTCATCATCTGTCAGCTCTCAAGGTCAGTCAGAAGTCTTATTTTGTGTTTTAAATCTATGTGTCATATCCATGCATTTAGCTATATTAATAATGTTTATAATAAGGATTACCATTTTAGTACCAAAATGGTAAGAGCATGTTCTTGGAACACTCACCTGAGTTGGGGAACAGGAAATGGCTCACTTCCTGGATGTCTCCCAGGAGCATGAGTACTTAACCACCACTTGTGTATGGGACAGTAATCAAGGCCAAGTACTATGGCTTGCTATTTAGTGGCTGGCGCTGTTTGAGGGCACACAGCCCTGTAGCTATTCAAAAATATTTTCCGTGTTCCTTTGTGTTATTATTTCGTCCAGTCTTACTACTGTGAAGTCTTCATTGTATTATCCAGGCTTGTGTGTAATCTGGTTTTCATCTTAGTTATTGCCTGTACTGTCTTAAAACTTTATTATAGTAAAAAACTATGTATTTTCATTGAATTTTATTTCAAACATATTTAACATTGTTTGGTCTTATGTCCTATCAGCCCAGCGTGAATACAACGTACATTACCTGCCAACGGTGACAGACCAGGTGCCCAGTGGCCGTCATCTCATCCCCTCTGTCATAGCGTTAAATGCAGAAGGAAAGTATGTCACTAGTAAGCCAGTAGCTGAAGTTCCCAAGGCAGCAAGTGATATCCTTCTGCAGGAAGTGAGAGCAGCCATCCATGATGTGGCTCAGAATGCGACGGAAACACGTCCAGTTCCAAAACCACGCACAACTCAGCTGCGTGTTGCCCCGGTAATTTTGCGCTTCTTCAATTCACCTATTTTGATTTTGGTATGCAACAACTTCACCTGAGAAGTTGTTATATGTTTATGGTAGAACCCTGATTTTATGAATAGGATACTTGATTTTACGAGTCAGCAATTTTATGAGATCATTCTCGGGCACTGTGTGAGCCCTTACCCCCATTTTATGAGTACTTAATTTTATGACAGTTAGTATTGGGCACCATGAGGGCACGTAAAATCATGTTTCTACTGTAGCTATGTGGTTAGCAAACTGATTGGATAGAGTGGGTATTTTCAAACGGCTGAGTTCATCACTCACTTAACAGCCTCCAGCTTCATAAATTACTTTACTGCCAGTAACTGCAGTACATCATGTCATCCATCTAGTCATCCTCATTTTACATATAATTTTGATGCCCCATATAGGTATCCTCTCACACTACAAGTTCAGACCCAGGAACATTTATGAGTAGTGATAATTATATTTTTCAATTTCATACAAGCATGATGCTCAACAGTTATGGTTGCAGTTAATGTGAATGGTACCTGGAAAACAATTTAACATTTACCGGATTCTTCTGAATTGTTTTCGCACCGAATACAGCATAACAACGCAAAGTAATAATTTCATGTACATTTTAATTTTCGAGTTATTGAGCTTTAGAAATGCAGTATTTTCAAACACCACTGTAAACTTTATGGCTAACTTGCATATGACATGTTGGACTGTTGGTTTCGCTTGCCGCCGCCCGCCAGGCATTAGTTTGTTTTGGAATTTTGCACTTGCTTAAAAAATTGATCAGCTTTATTGAACCCAGTTACTTAAAAGCTACTGTATTTACTCGCAAAATCGCGGCATAGTTTGACGAATTTTTTGGCTTAAAAAAATTTGGTCCTGCCATTATGAGGTGTTTTAAAAAAATACTTTTAAGGTTTTTTTTTGGTGTAAAATATTACTTAAATGTACACCTTTTTTTCCATATTTACTCATACATAGCATGACCATTTTTCCAAAAATAATGAAAAAAGTTTCTAGGGTGCATAATAAACATGGAAAAAATAAAAGACTAGAAAATGGTGTTAATCCATTCATGTGCATCACTAAGTGAAACTTGTTTAAAGTGATCCTGCATAAGATGTTTACAATTTACAGTGCATTACATATAAGTTATTATTTCCAGTGTAAGTATTTTGAAAAAAAAAAAAAACTGATTCATGCTTAAAACGTCACAACTCTACAGACGCCGCTACGTTATCAACAGAAAATCATCAACCAGCAAGCAGGACTCGTCATGTCTGGCACTCTGGAGGATCTAGGCCCGCACACCATGAAGACTGGTACATAGACGCTTGGTTCAGCCGCCATGTCTTGTAGGAATGAAATACGGAAGATCTAGGTGCACGTGCTAGCGCGCTGTGCCACCAATTGACGGATGTTTGCAATAGTTGTGTTTTGCGGGGCTTGTCAGGCACTAAATTCTTTTCTAGATTCCACAGTTTTACCATTTCTGGCTAAGATGTTTTCTCACCTAAAGTAATCGCAAAACCTGGTCTCTTGGAAAATGTCTTAACAAAGGTTTACTGTATTGTGTCCTCTGTTGAAAAAGGTGGGGTGCGGCCAATATGCAGGTTTTTTTTAAATACTGCTTCAAGCCTTTCAGAATAACAATGCCACTACTATGCAAGTAAATACTGTAACTCAGGAAATTGTTAGTGCATGCACAGTTGCAGTTACAAATTTTTCTAGTTATTAATAACAAAGATTTCACTGGTACCAGTGTTGTAGTGGGGGCGGAGCGAGGCGGTGCGACGCTCCGCCACTGCTCTTGAGGCAGGAGCGGAAGCTCCACCACTGTTAGCAATTTTGTTATTATTTCTGCCAGTAAAACTGGCAAAATAGCTTTATTTTGCACCTTCAAACTCAAAGGTCCCCGGGGGAGGACCTCCGGACCCCCCGCTTTAATTGGAGCGGATGGATGAACCAATGGGTCTGAAATACTTAGAGCTCCGGCACTGAAAATTCTGGCACTGCAACACTGACTGGTACAGAGTTAAGAGGAGTGAATGCAGCAAGGTAGCTCTCACACGTTGCGACATTTTAGTGAAGGTTTCAGTTTGTCACTAATTCAAATTTTAGAGTGATGATAACTTACTATGAATTCGTTTTATTGTTTCAGATCCGGGTAAGAATAACACATTTTGTTTTGAATAGTCAACCAAATGAAGTTAGCATGCATGCATTCAAAAAACGAACCTACTGATCTAATAGTTGAATGTGTTTAAGCAATCTCTTACAGACTGGTAATCGAGCGTTTTGGTTTCGTGAATCAGGAAAATAATGTGTATAACATATTAATTTTTCTGTTAAAAATCAATGTTTCCTCTCAATTATGTTTCTTGTGAACAACCGTAAAAGTGGTAGCCTCGTGTGCTGCCATCTATTGATGAATTTTCGCAAGACCCAGTTCACCTCTCAAGTTATCTGCTAATCACAGGGGCCTTGACCTCTCCTATTAGTGAAGCCATTTCCACAGGTGGAATGGCCGCACAGTGTAACAGCAAAAAACACAGTGAGTTGAATAGATATCGAGATTTGGTACTAAATTTTAACTTAAAGTACTGTAACTAATTTATTTTATGCTAACCGTGTCTTGCTTAATAGGCTACAATACATTGAAATTTGCAGTTGAATACATAAACTCTATTTTTGTCGCTAATAGCAGACTGTTTCAGGTCTCTTCTCGTAGAAGCCCCGCAGTCAGTATCGTGTCGCATATCGCTGCAGTAAGTACAGTAGAGGCACGTTATAACAAGGTGTCATGGTTCCGGGTTCGGTCTTCGTAATAGCCTCTATTACCAAATTGGGCCAATTTTGAAGCCCCAAATGCAAAAACTAGGTTATAATATACCGTATTAATTCATTTATGTCCCGCACATTTTTTCCAAAAAACCAAATTGAAAAGCTGGGATGCTGGTCATACACGTAAATCAAGGTTTTGGATGAAAAATGGGATTTACCATATATTATAGACTGCAGGAAACATTTATTACAAAGGAAATACCTATTAGTATGTACACAATAACATCAGATTGTAGCTTATTAGATGTAAATATACACAACACCGGCATTACCGTCAGCCATGCCCTGTGCCGTGCGTACAGCTCGTGACGTCGTGGCCGCCCTCCGGGACGTGCCGAACTCCAGCAATCTAGGCAGTGCCGGACCGTGCCGAGCTGCGCCAAGCTAGCATCACCGCCACCACCACCCCTATCGCCTACGCGCGTTACCGCTAGGGGTTGTGTTTAGGTAGTGAAAATAAGTGCTAAACGGTTGCGATCATTCACTGCTAGTAAAATATCAAAAGTTATTTTTACTGTTACAATGTTATAGTTTTTATAAGCAGATGTAAATAATATTCTTTCTAAATTAAAGTGAGGACATTAAAAATATTTTTCCAGTGCCGACAAGTTGTTGTGATTCTCTACTTTAAATGGTGCTGTTACTACCAGTTCGTATACAAATCTGATGTGAAAGCAGTTGTTGAAGTACATGAACAGCTTTATACCTTTAATCTTCAACTCCCAAGACAGTTGAAACCCGTTGTAATGCTTACAGAAATGGAACTGTACCGTTTGAAAAAACCAAAACTTATAGACATTCGCAGTATGTTGCAGTTCATGATGAATCAGTCACGTTCTACGGCAATATGTGGCGGTGTGCCACATACTAACAGACATGTCCATGAATGTGCCAACAGTGCATTATTCTGTTTATGCTTTATGTACATTGTTGTCTTTGAAGAATCTGTTTCCATGTTGTTCAGTAGTTTTTTCACTATCGTACACCAAGGTTCCAATAATCTACACCAACGGCATTATGCTTTCTCTGATACTGCAAAAAATAACATTCAGGTGTTGGTGTGTTTGCAAAATGTGTTTCCATGTATCATATTAGTATTGGTTTTTCCACTTGAATATACCAACATTGCAGTAATATCTACTCAAGATGTTATGCTTTATGTACCATTGTTATAATTAATGTTACTTCATTTGCGAAGGTACCAAGTCCGCTAAATTACAGTAATTGATTTATAAAATAAAACAAAAGCGTATCTACATGAATTGTAATTCATATTATTCCACACGCTTCTGTATCTTTGAATTGTGTTGTCTTACATGTTGGTTATAATTGAGCTGTGTGCTTGCTTGGCAGAAAGTGGCCAGTGCAGTTGCTGGGACCAAGCCTCCTGTTCCTCCACGCCAAATTACCACAAAGAGTGCGGTAGAGAGGCAGCAGGAGGAGCTGGAAACTGCCAAAACAGCCACAGAGTCCTTGCGACAAGAACTCGAAGCACTGCAAATTGACTCCAGGAAACTGAAAGCAAAACTGGCACAGGTAAAAGGAAGAATGTGATTTTCCTAAATAATGTCGTATTGTAGTTTTTTTGGGTAGTGGATGATTTCTATAGTGTTTTTTTGTGTGTGTGTATATATATATGTATATATATATAAACATGTGTGTGTGTATATATTTCCTAAATAATGTCGTATTGTAGTTTTTTTGGGTAGTGGATAATTTCTATAGTGTTTTTTTTGTGTGTACATATATATATATATATATATAAACATGTGTGTGTGTATGTATGTATGTGTATATATATATATATATATATATTTTTTATGGTGGTGGTGGTGGTGGTGGTGGTGGTGGTGCCTGAGTCCCCAAATTTCCACATACAAAATATTTTCAGACTATCTGTTCAAACTACCACGGCATCACGTGCGGTAGAGAAAGAGCTCTCTCATCTCAGGGTATTTCATGGGTACGAAGGCGTGCAAGAACAGGGAAATTAAATGAATCAGTGTTCGTATGAATGGCACATTTACTTCGGCGCAAATTCACTGGGCATTACGAACAAACAAAAAAATAAAAAAACATGCTCCACCGGTGGACTACTAATACAAATATTACAACTTAGGCCATATTTGCAAGAGTTAAAAATAAGAGTTCCTTCAGGCCCGCGTACATCACGCCCAAACGCCTCGGTAAACTCGTACCCGGAATTACTGCGCCAATCAAATAATCACAGCGACTTCCATCAAGCGGAGAACTGATAGGAATAAAAAAAAAGAATGAATTATGAAGCTAATTCATCTTAGGCGCACGGCCCTCACCATCACGTAGTTCACCCAGCCACGTGGGCGAACCCCTTATCCCGCGAGCGCAGTCACGACACGTCCTCATCTTTCAGCGGGTCAAGCAGAACTGGGGAGAGCCCAGGGCACGCGCGGCTGACCAAGGGTGCCATAGCCTCCAACCCAGTGCACATATCCCTTCAGAACTCTTTTAATTACTATGCCGTACACAAGCGGCTCAGAACTCTCAATTTAAAATAAACGACTCTTGGCAAAATATACTTAATACATAAATTTCTAGATTACGTTAAAAAGGAACATTTTGACATAAAATTATACAATATAACAAAGGCGTCACTGGCGGAGTGATACATTGTGGCCATCGCCGGAAACTTAGCACGGGCGATTCCCAGAATTCAAGGCCCTTTGTTCAGCCTCATGTGCTCCTCGCCTGAGGCCATCCACAAAGATCAAACTTACACAAAACTGAAAATGTGAAATACGCCCTAAAGCCTTTAAATTACATCAATAAGTTATTTAGATAAAGTTCACGAAATACATTGCTGAACAAAATGAAACTAGTCTGAACTCTCTACGACAAAATTGACTGATCAGTATCAATAAATTACTAATTATGAAAATTAAGCTAACACAAGCCCTATGTAGCCCACCGCAGTAATCATTGATTAGTTACAAATTGATTTGTTTTAAGATTGACAGCTTCTTGCTTCAGGATGGCATTCCATAGCCTCGCAGGACTAAATTTCATCCACAGATCTTGATGTTAGACATTATAGCTCAATAAATAAAGAAAATATTTAATTAAATAATAAACTTTCTGCGAACAAATGATGCACTTACACTCAGAAAGCCGGACAGACTCATCACTTTGACCAGGCAACTTATGAAATGTGGGGCTTCACTTCACACTGCACATAATATCCAATTAAACCAAAGTGACTGGTTGCTGCCTTAGTGAGTTGGGGGGCTCTTATGTGTGGGCCGCATTGTGTTCGGTGTTAGACTACACTGGGGTCAAGCAAACTACACAAAAATTAAAAGAAAAAGCAGGAAAACATGTCTGGTGAGGCCAGGTGACTTTACAAAAAAAAAAAAAATATATATATATATAGACACACACACACGTGCACACACACAACTCCATCCCCACCAGTGTTGTGATTGCAAATGTGTAGGTATGTTTCCTGATAAGCGTTCAGCAGAGACGAAGAATAGAATTGAATTGTACCTACATACTTCAGCATGTTAGTTCTCGTGTAAATACAGTTCTAAAAAATTCATGACTTACAACATAATTCTAATTGGAAAAATATATGAATATGGCTATTCACCTTGTAAAGAAATCTAACCTTGTAACAAAGAAAAGGTATAAAAAACATACATAATATAGTTAATGTTATTAATAATTAATTTATTTTATTCAAAAAGTTTTCTCAGAGAATTAATTTTAATTTGTTTAGCAACGTTGCTGTTAAGATTAGTACTGAACTATTTTAAGGATAGCTCCTTTTTTCTACTACTGCTATTTAGTTAAAGTAATGGTTTTGCTACAAAGTTAAGGTAATCTACCCGTGATACGATATATTAAGGAAATTTCTTGTGTAAAAAATTCTAGAAAGCAGAGTACCGTAATTCTTTAAACAGAGATATTTATATACTGGATGAATTTCACAAGCTTCCTTGTTGTCTAGAAACGTGTACAAATAAAATCATGAAGGTAGTATTTTTAATACATATTTTAAAAGTAGACCGTGCTAAACACCTGCCGTACGAGCGTGGACAGTCCAAAATTCCTGAATCCTATAACTGGCATCACTCACTTCAATAGTACCTGTGTTTATGTAAATATAAGAATGGCGGAAAATAGGCAGCTAGGCTAACAAAGTAATGTAACAGACAGAAGTACAAGTACTTACAGTTGATACTTGTAAATAGGTACACACACACGAAGGGACGACACACATTTTTGCGCGGAAGCCCAGTCGCGACGTTTCGCCAGTATTAAACTGGCTTCCTCGGGCGGCGAGACATGGCACACTGCAATGGTTTAAAAGTACAGAGCAATTTGTTCCAAGTCAGGGGGAAAGACGTTTTCCATTGATCTTTGTGTGATGTGTACAGTCAGCTTTATTCTGTACTAATACTTCTTGCTCCTGAAGATTTGTATATTGTGTGGTAGCAATACCAGTAAAATGTAGAATATATGTATGTAGATGTGCCTTGTAATGATTATTGACAATACCGGTATGTACATGTGTTAGATGCAAGACGAGTATACCTCTGAGCAACAAGCGTTGAAGGAGAAGGAAGATGGCTACTTGCTGAAGAGCAGGACATATGAGCTCTTACCTGATGCTGAGAATAATTTGAAGAAACTTCAGTTGTTAGTGGACAGTTGTGCTCAGAAGTTGGTAGGCTTGGCTGCACAGTGGGATAAACATAGACTGCCTCTTCTGGAACAGTATAGAAGTGCCAAAGAGGCTATTTCAAAAAGAGCTGTGAGTATTGTACTGTACTTTACATTCTATGTGCTTCTTAGTATATTTTACTTATCTGAGAAACTCTTTTTGTACCCCCAAATTAACATTACTTTTTTGAGTAAATTTTATTACTGTATATCCCTTTTGAATCGTGTGCTAGACTGGTCAGTTTGTTGCAAGACATTCTCTTGCATATAATGTATATCATTATGCTCAGACTACATCATAGCTCATAACCATAAACATTGCATCACATAAAAGTACTAGTCACTTATAGCACAGTGTGCTGCAACTTGTTAATGCTGTCTCAGTGTCCTCATTCCCTTCTCATCAAGGCAGCCCTACACCACTGCACCACTTTTTCATTATGTCATAATAAAACAATGATAAAACGTGGGATCATGGAAATGGCAATAACTATGTATACATCTACAGTACTTCATGTAAGTGTTGCTACAGACGTTAACGTGATTACTTTTGTAAATTTCCTCAATCAGGTAACTCTACAGTATCCACATCATTAACCCCTTTAGTGTCAGGTTTTTTTTACAGTATTTTGTACAAATATTGAAGGTTTTTAAACAAATTATGAAATACGTACTGTATATATTTTTAGGCAATTAAAATAGTCATCTCAAAAAATATTTAAATTTTTTTTAAATTATATTATTTTTTACTTATTTATTTTTTGTAGTGATTAACAGGGTTAATAATGGTGGTGCATACTAATGAACTAACCAAAATTTGTACCCATGTGTTCTGCTGTGCTTATCATCTGTAACTAAGCCATAATACGTAAGGATTTCTCTAGTCAGTATTACTATTTATTTTTTCTTTATTAAAAAACTGTTCATAGTTAATTTCAAGTGTTCACTCATATTATTATATACTAAAGTGAATAGTTATCAATGTAAGAGAAACATATTCTCCTTTTGTTTGACATGCAAACTACTGTACAGTACATACTTATGTTTGTCCATAAGGTTATAGCTTTAGCAATCATTCTGTTTATTTATATTGTTATCTATTGTGTTGTATGTTTAACAGTATTAAAAATTCATAATTTCATAAATTGCATGTCTAGATTTCATCATAAAAAGGTAGTGGTTGGTTGTCCCAGACAGAAAATCAGCAGCAGACAGCTGTTTCTCGCAGTATGAAGGACAAGATACAAGAGCTGGAAGAGGATATCCAGCACAAAGAACAACTTTATGTACAACTAAAGACTGAATATGAACAGGTCACGAAGAATGTGAACAGGTGACTGCAACTCTGTTCTTTAAGTATATGCAGTATGTCTAGCAAGGCAGCTACCGAGAAAAGTGGGAGTTTACTTGCAGCTAGAAATGTACGGGAATAGGGAACATTCCTAGAAAAAGTTTTTAATATTTACATGATTCATCCTAATTATTTCGGCACTAAATGCAGCCAGGAAAAGCAATAGCTCCGTGAACATTTTAGTTTTCAAAATTATTTAGCTTTAAAAATGCCATATTTTCAAACACCGCTATAAACATTGAAAACATTCTCATTGGCTAACACATTTATGATGTAGCCGTACTACTTGTTTTGGTTAGCCGCAGCCCACTAGGCACTATTGTGTGTACGTGAATTTTTCAAGGAAGGCTTGCTGGTGTTGATTTTAAAAGAGTGAAGACAGCAACTTATTCGTTGCTCTCTTTCTCATACATTACGACATTTTAATTTAATTTAAATTCCAGAGTGATAATAATTTACTATGAATTCATTTTAGTGTTTTAGATAAGTATAGAATAGTGTTGGGTTGATTCCTAAAATACACCGATTCCGATTCCAACTTCGATTCTTAAAATTGGGATTCGATTCTTCGATTCCGAGTCCGATTGTAAGACTTTCTTTTAAGTTTTTTTTTATCTCATTTTATTTTCTTATACATAAAACCTACATTGTCCCTTTGAAAGAAATGCAATTACATGAACTAGGTTACATACATAAAACACACATATAGGCCTATATGTATGTTTATAAAAACGAGATCTGTGCAGTTTGACTAAATTACATAACTTAGTAGGCCTTGGAGGTTAGGTTGGTTTTGTTTGGCAACCTAATTTTGTGCATACTGTAATTGAATATGCACATTTGGTGGGAACACATTTCGTGATCAGCAGTATTTACCGGTCCTTACGTAGTAAATATTGTGAATAAAAATTTACCGGTAAATAGGAACTTTTGGTTATTATAAAAACCGACCAATAGAATAGTTTTCCAAGTTACGTTTCTCTTCAAGTTTTTGTTTTCGACTTCTGCGAGTCGTACTTTAAAAAATCAATATTTTTCTACTTTGCAGACACAGATTTTAAAATATTTGTGAATTAAAAAGTGATTTACAATTAATGACGGAACAATTTTATTACATATTCGCTACCGTTTATTAACGTTGCAGTGTTTACAAACTTCATTAATATTTTGAGACGTCATAGATATGCTACGTTCAGTTGGGAAAGTCCACGCACAAGACAAACACTAAAGATGGCGGACTATGAAACTAGTAGCGTTATGATGTTCCATTTTCATTCCAGTGGAATATTTTGGTACTAACTATAATCCATTCTTGCGGCAACCATTTTGTTCTAGTAGTGTCGTACTTCGGACTTGAACGTAGTTAACATCTCTGGTCCAGAAACGTAAACAAAACGTTGTGATGCGACGATTATGCGATGATTTGTAGTTTTTATTTTTGGAGATATAGGCGTTAGTATCTGTCCAGCATGGTGTATAAGTATTTATTTTGATACTGAATGTAATGCAGAGTAATTGTCTAAACAAATGTGACGACGATCATTGACGGACAAGTTTTTATTTTATAGTTGACGTTTACGAATGGAATTAAAATTGCATTTTTGTGCGCCATATCGGCGACAATAATATCAGAAACCTCAAATAGTTTGCCGTTTGTACACAAAATCACTCTAGCCGACCAGTGATACATGTGAAACTAAAATATGTTCACAGAGATGTTTATTTTTAAGAATCGGTCATATCGATTCCAAAACTAGGGATTCTGTTTGATTTCGATTCCAGTGGAATTGATTGATTCTGAAATCGGAATCGACCCATCACTAGTAAAGAATCATAAGTTTAGGTTTGAAAAGTCAGGCGAATGAAGTTCGCACGCTTACAAAAAGTGATCCTATCGAGCTAATGCTGGAATGCTTTTAACCAAAAGTGGCACAGACTGGTGATTGAACGTCCTGGTTGTGCGATTCTGGAAAATAATACTGTAAACACCCACGAAGATGCGCAGCCCCATTTTCAAATCCAAATTTGGGGAGAAAAATCTTTTTTTCCAAACAAAAAAATGTAGAGAAAAAAATAACTTTTTTTTTTTTTTTTTATGTTTCAACACCGAAATACTGCTACTCGCTTAAAAAATGGAGGATTTGATACGGCTGCACTGGGTTTGGCCGGCCACATATCAAAACAATTGACTGTTGTGTCACTGGGATGGATGTTTGGTCTGCACTGCCCATCTGCCCCATAAGGTAGGAATGCTGCTGCAGCAACCGTATCACGTGCCACTGATACGCGAAAACTTTATCATTGTAGGCCTCGGGAAGTCGCTGACAAATACTGGTTTTCCGTAGTATGGATAAGCCATTTCTTTTGTAAAATTGGTAAATCCAGTTTGCACTAGCTTTCAACTGAGGATTTACCCCTAATTCCCGCGAAATCTTCAAAGTCTGATTCTGACACATCTCTGTATTAACTGCATAACCAAACTGCTGTAATTCCAGTACATATGCATGCAGTCTTTCTTCTACCAGTTGAAATTTGTCTTTTGTGACCATGAAAACACATCTGTTTACATTGCAGTCTTGCAACTTGACTTTGTCACATCGCCACTGCCTGATGCAAAGTTCCGAGATGTCATATTTTCTGTCTGCCGCACTAGTACCGATATCCTCTGCCTCAGCAACTTTCCACTTTTCACTGGCAGCAAAAGAACGGAGCCTTTTCGACATTATAATAGGTCGATGCCACTGTGAAACACAATTGCTGACCACACGGAAACAGAACAATGCTTGCTGCACACAACACTATGGCGACAGGAAGTCTACACACCCACGTTCCTCAGCATGCCCAGCGCAGGCCAAGTCACCCGCACTGTTGCCAAGTCTCCCGCGAGCACCAGCCACCTGTGCTGTAGCCAAGTTTACCGCTCGCGCCGACCCTCAAACATGAAATTCTCCATGTATGACACGCACCCCACTTTTTGACATCCAAATTTTGGACCAATTGTGTGCGTGATACGTGGGTGTTTAGGGAATACCACATAATTTTTTTATTAAAAGTAATTTTTTTCTCTCAATTATTTTTAAGTTTCTCGTGAACAGCAGTGAGAGCTGTGCTGCCATATCTGGGCGAGTTTTGCAAGACCCCACCCATCGCACAAATTACCGGCCAATTATGGGTGCCTTGAACTCGCAGATTGGCTAATGATTTTGCCACAGCAAGTGGAACAGTCAAAAACACAACAGCCGCAGCAATTTTGTCACAAACTGTGAGTTATTGACTGCAACTTTTAACTTAAAAGAACTTATTTACCTTGTGCTAAACGTGTCGTATAGTACACAATACATGGAGATAATCATACGTACATAAACCGTATTTTTCTTTGTGTATAACAAACTATTAAATCTCTTCTTGTAGCGTAAAGCATGCAGAGTTAGCCTTGATTTCTCAAAGGGCGCTATAGTTAAGATTTTATTAGGAGTACAAATTGCATTTCACCACTGAGCAAACAAACTACTATACACATGTATACCGTATTTCATCGCACAATTGTCGCCATCGCGTAATCGTCGCACCGCAATGTTTTGTTTACGTTTCTGCACCAAGGATGTTAACTACATTAAAATACGAGGTATGACACTATTAGATCAAAATGGTTGCAGCGACAATAAATTTATAGTTAGTACCAAAATATTCCGCTGGAATAAAAGTGGAACATCATAGCGCTACTAGTTTAACAGCCCGCCATCTTGTGTGTTTGTCGCGTGATCATAAAGCCGTACAGGCCTAGTTTAAGTTTCAGGTCGTGAACTATCAAAAAACTTACCTTTTGTGGTAGGACCTACCTTCGGAATATCTGTATCATAGTCATGCGACTCACAATATTTAAAAAAACTTGTTGGCACATTTATTTTAAGACTAAATAACAAAAATTTGCGCTCACAACCTAAGCGTAAATAATGTATCAATAAAAAGCGTAAGTAATAAACATAGGTAGGCGTAATTGCCCAGATCAACTTTAAATCATTGTTGATTAATACATGATTAATTAAACAAGAACTTCCCTTAAATGACTGGGAAATATATAGGCGTAGGTCTTCTGTCATTTTCTTTTGGTAATATGTAGGCCTTCATTTTTGCAGCTGACTTGATATTAACAACTTGCTTAAACAAAAGAAAAATAAACACTGACTTTTTCGTAGGATTACCTGCTTAGCGACTGTTTTTTACAGACTTGCGACGCTTCTACAAGTTCTCGTCTTCCGAAACACATCTTAATATCCTGTTGTTTTTGGCGATTACAGGCAGGTTATTTTAATCCCTGCATTGCAATATATTGCAATTACATATATGCACAAATTATTAAAATAACATCTTACAAGAATCTCAAATGCACACGAACACACGAGAAGCTCAAACACTCGCAATGCAAACAGCCACTCTTTTTTGGTTACTGAACATCATAGTATCCCATTGGCGATTACAGGCTGGATTTTATAATTTCCACATTACAATATATTAAATATACGCACAGAATATTAAAGAAACACATTGTAAGAATCTCAAACACAAACGAACACTGTAACTTTTCACTCTCGCAAATGGCCGTGCTTTGTTTTGGTTACAGGTCGACTGATAACGGTGTGGTGTAGTTGTTTGTAAATTAGTTATAAAATTACACGATTTGAATAGAATAAAATAGTTAACTGACTAATGCTGGATACGGAGCCGTGTTATGTATATTACGTTTCCTCCAAAATGCTTCCTTATTTTTCACGTATAATACACACTACTTTCAATGTGTACAATGGAAGTTAACAGTTTTGTTGATCAGGGCTGCCACTACTGCTTCATCAGGTCATACGATCATGTCCTGATGTTTTAAATGGTACAGTATGTTATTCTGCCACGTGTTGGCGTGTGTTAAAAATATTAGTGGCATCGGCTGTCAAATCACGAATTCTTACATGGGATGGACTATATATATTTTATCACTTTGAATTATGAACAAAAATAAATGAGAATAAATAACATAATACCAAGCTTAATTGAAACAAGTGGCGTACGTCACTTAACCTAAACAGTCACCATTTTCACATCTCTTTTGATACTGTCGAAAATCTATTTGTTTGATTTGGACAATCAGTATCTCGAATCAGTCATTATTATTTACTATGGAACATGACAAAATTTGTACAATTAGTTTTTAATTTTGCGTATAATTGATACATTTTGCTATTTTAAACAGAAGGGGGGAATTTCACTATTTCACATGTTGCAAAAAACATGTGGGTATATTTATACAAAATTGAATTATCATGTAGTTGTAAGACATGTTTAGGATGCATGAGTAGGCATTTGTAATTGAATTCCTCTGGAATAATAGAGAGGTTCTTACTAACTCCATCACCTAGCCATCTTTACGGTCACTGGTTACCACCTCACATTCAGTAATTTAAGTTCATAATTTTTATTCATGTTTTACATGTACAAATACAAAATGTTTATGGCAATTTTCTTTTAATTTACAGTAAAACCTCTGTAAAGCAACCCATTTCACAATAATCCAACTTTAAGGAACCGTAAAATTTGTTTTTAAAAGTAAAAAATTTGAAGGAATTCGTTTGAAAATATGTTAGTGGACATCACATTGTTTTTCTCGTGGCAGGCACTGTACACCATACTGCACTGCCCAACACTCCCTCCTTTCTCGCACCTATATCTGTTTCCATGGGCACTCCATGCCATGCTTTGTATGGTAGCTGGTCTTTTATTACAAAATGATGACTACCAAGGTTCGTTAAGCACAAAAAAATTTTACCTACGGCATTAATTGTTGCCTCTAGGCTAACTGTAACTTTTGTAGTACGGTACATAATTTATGTTTTATATTGGGAAGTAAAAATTGCAGTTATTTTATCAGCATTTGCTGACCAAGCTAACATCACAATTATTTGTATTCAAATATGTTATTATGTAATAGAAAGTATTGCACGTATGCATTATTAATTGAGGCTTAAAAATAGTTTGTTAGCCATGCACATAAATTTTTCATTATGTATTTTAATATTGTAAATAAAGCTGTTTTCATCACCAGGGCGTGGGCCCGTGATATAGTTTAGGCCATGTGGAGTGTTCATATACAGACGAGACAACGAGCTCTTGGGTAGCGTTAACTTTCTTGTTCCTCAGAAACGCTTGGAGACGTAATGAAAATTCCATCTCATTTGAAACATATAATCAATGTTAAATGTATTTCACGCTTGCTGAAAGTTACCAGTTTCACTGTTCAAGTATTTTTTTTTGTGAGAATAGGAGGTTTTATACAACCTTCTCTCTTTTTCTCTCTTTTTTTAACACACACACACACACACACACACACACACACACACATACATATATATATATATATATATATATATATATATATATATATATATATATATATATATATTAAAAATGCCTGATATTAAATTAATTTATATTTCATTTTGAATTCTTTACTTTCTTGTTTAAGTCAAAGACTACTAAACATTAACTTGGTGCAAAAATAAGCATATTTTGACTTGTAAGGGTTGGGGGCGGATTAAAATGGTTCCAAAATTCTTATAATGACCCTCTCCTCTATAATGCAAGGCAAATCCCATAACAGGAGTTAATTTTAAAGATAGGGAAGTACTGTTTAAAATACTGTAAATAGAACACTACAATCTATAACAAGCAAAATGTATGTTGCTGTATGCAGGTCAGCATACACGAGAAGGATAATGGAGATAATAGGCAACATACGCAAGCAAAAGGAGGAGATTGATAAGGTCCTGGCAGACACTAAAGAACTGCAGAAGGAGATAAACATGCTGACAGGACGGCTAGACAGGTCTTTTACTGTTGCTGACGAGCTCATATTCAAGGTGAGGATATTGTGCATGTACTGCAGTCCTAAAAATAAATTCTGTATGTCCCTAATTTGTGTAATTTTGACATGTTAATATTTTCATAACAAGGTGGTGGTGGTTAGAGGTGGTTGGTGGGTAGCCGCCGCAGTCGTAATGTCCCCCCTCCCCCATTTTGCCACTACGTTGTACTCGTTTGTGTTCCTAAAATGTGTTCTCTGAGCAAACATCTGTTCATTTATCTTGCTATTTCTCCATTAGAATAAATTTGAAATATAATTTTTTAACTGATAACAACATAAAGTTAATTAGAATAAGATAGTGAACATTTGTTTGCGTCACTAAAATCTTCAATTTTAAGGGCCGTCCCTAGATAGTAGTCTTTGTTTGTGTGTGCGAGGTAGAAAATCAATGGAGTGGTAAGAGCACAGTTGACCGGCGTATGTAATGCGTTATTGCATCTCTGCATAAGTCACTAAACTGGCATCCAGTGCTTTTCTTTTATTGTTTTTCCTTTGGAAATTCAAGCGGTGATGAAATTATTTTATTTGTGGATAGCATTGTTCAAAACTTAACGCTTGTTTCTGTTATGTTTTTCTGATCCAGTTGTAATTTTTCCAAATACCGCAATCAGGGAAAGTTATTTTTGGGTAATTTTGAATGGTCGAAAATGATGTATTAAATAAACATGCCAAATTTTTAATATTATAGTGACATAGATTGAAGTGTGTGTTCTTTTTGTAGAAATGCAAAATGTATTGCGCATTTAGTAGTTTTGTCCAAGTAGAATAATCTTAACTCTCTGCAGCACATTTTAAGCGCAGGTAGGTAGGTAGGCCCCTTAACATTGTACCGGCATTGCTGTATTAAGTTTTAAACCAGTTGGGAAAAAAATGTTCATGTTATGATACCAAAGTAGAAATCTGCTTGATATGTGTAAAACTTTTTTGGGAAAAATTTTCATATTTTAAGTGACATTTTAGAAATCTTTTAGTGTTCAATTTAGATTTGTGTACTTGTATACGTATGCATTAAAACAAATAATGTACAGTAGACTCTTGATTTTATGAGTACTAGATTTTACGAGACAGCAGTTCTACAGTCTCATTCTTGGGCACCCCTTTTTACGAGTTTCCTACTGGATTTTATGAGGCAGCAATTTTACAGAGTCAGTCATGTTTATTTTATAAATAACAAGATTGAGCACAATTTGACATACAACAGTAAAAAACACACATAAGGAGGTACCCATTTAAGGAGATTCCTGCATAGTTAGTTACATAACTTTGTACCTTTTCTTTATGTTCATGTGTACGTGTACCTAATTTAATCCTTGTAAGAAGATTTCCTAATTAATAAACATTATTTTTTTCCCCTTATAGCAGTTCTAATAATATTGTATTATTAGCAAGGATTAAAATTAAAATACTATGTATTCCTAAACATGTACTGGAGATGTTGTCAACCAACATTTACGATTTTGTAGCGCAATGTTTTTTATAAGAAAAGAGAAAACCATTTTTGTATTTTGTAATTGAAAATAATGTACATACGTATGCATTGCTTCCTAATTTTGTTACCACAGGATGCAAAGAAGGATGAAGTGTCGAGGAGAGCATACAAGATGCTTGCCAGCTTGCATTCTGACTGTGAGGAGTTAGTCAATATGGTGGAAGAGACAGGAGCCACCATCAGGGAGAACCGAGATCTGGAAGAACAGGTAAGTTCTTGCTATAATCATCTTTTATTACTACAGAGACTCTCGATTATCCTTGTTAGTTAATGTTCAGGCAACACACCGAAAATCAGGAAATTCGATTAATATGTATATTTTGCTTCTGCCAAAATAAACATTAACAAGAAAATGTAATTTATTTATAATTCTCTCAAATACCTTAAAAGTGTACGGTTTTGTGTACAAATACTTTATTTAACCATTTCTAGTACACCCTTTTCCCCCAAATAAATTTAAATATGTTTTGGAGTGCACAGTATACGGTACACGAGAAAAAGTAATGTTGAAATCTTGTTGATTCATTCACGCACCACAGCTGACATTCTTGTGTTCCAAAATTGTTTTTTCTCCCTCTCAATGTTAAGCACATAAAATGCTGCATGGATAGTCAGGAGTTTACTGTACTATTTGGATGTTTGCATGTTCTCAGCTGTGTGTACGGTAACTTCAGCTTTATAGTGTTGTACAGTCAACTCTTGATTATACGACCCCGGGAATAACGAACCTCTCGAAGAAACGACCCTTTTTCCAGGAACCGTAAAATATTGGGGGGAAAAAAAATGTGCTTAAAAAATTTTAATTCAAAGAAAATAGCAAAAAAATGCGTTGAATTTATTATGGCCACAAATGGTTGCCGTTATTTCTTGGAAACTGTACTTCTGCACATTGTGTGTTTGTTTTAAAAATATACGTTGCTACCCCTTCCTCCCGTGCGGCGCGATGGCCAGCTAGCTGGCTCGCCTCTTTCCCTCCGCCCGGCAGCCAACCTCTCCAATAAGGCCGTTCGCTCGTTCCTTTGGATATGGTAGTCTGTCTTTCTACCTGTGATATTACGATTATACGTCGTGTTTATTTAAGCTTTATTACATTTCCCGTTTTAACAAATGCTATTACCGGTAAATGTAATTTATTGATGTATACACAGTAATGTTTATAAATAATTATTCTTTTAACAAGTGAAAGCAGGACAGTTCATAATTGACACTACCAAACATCGGGTGCATGTCTCAGGTATGCGTGGCATAGGGCAGTATGACACTTGACAACAGCGCGTCTGGTGTGAGTCACTAGCCCACACATGCGCTCGCGCCCACACACGCACGCACATGCAGCGTAAATAACAGCTGTGGATACACTTGTATACGTTGGTGAAAAGAAAATGTGAAACAGCATTGTATAGGCTTAAAGTTGTTCTATGAATGTGTTATCGAAGTTTATTAACAACGATCAACGTCTTTATGTTTGTAATTGCTTACTGTTGGTGAACAAATGGGAACTGAGTATCAAATCCCTCTCCATGCACATTGGTGATGTGTGTACATAACTTGTGCAAACTTGTGCACAGAGTAGAATCATTATACAAGCAGATTATTTTCACACGGCTGGCCGAACTAGAGAAGTGAAAAAACTGCAAAACAAAGGGAGAAGTGTTATCATCACATCCCATCTGCTGAATGAGAGAGCAAGCGTCAGGAGTTGTGACTAGGTAGTGGTCAAAAGTGGCACAAGTGACATGGATTAAACATGTCGTGTATGTTGTTTTTGAACTAAACCAGTTTCCAGATAGGTCCTTGCTCACACAAATTATCGTACACGTGTGTGTGGTCACTCGCTGCCAAGACAAGGTCCCAATAGAATTACTGTTGCTGGCAAAGTTTGTGCCTAATGTGTCGACGAAAAGTCTTAGATGTCAACCGTGACATACATTCATTCAGAATGTATGTGCATATTCAAATAAATTACTATTTCAATCAATAACGTTGTGATAGTGCGCTGTAAATAGTTTTGAAACGCCGACATTGCTGGCACTTAATTTACGTTGCAGACGATACTTATGTTTCATTGAATTCATGCTTTATGTTGAGCTACAGAAAGGTCATATATGCACATCCCGAGTATCATTTATTCAAAATACGCCATTCTATTGAAAAAAAGTTACTATTTCAGTTACTTTATTGTGGCATTCTTGAAAATAACATATCTCTAAATGGACGTTGCGGGTGCAAGCGTTTATCGTATTGGCAACGTTTATGATTTATATTGAACTAAACAAAGGTCATAGATCCACTTCAATGGCATACTTTTAAAAATAATGTGTTTGCTTTTCAAAATAAATGTGTATAATTTTATAAAAACTCACAATTTTTGCGCTGAAGATGAGTGAACGCCGATTCAATGATAAAAAAATGTAAATGTCGACATTTTAGAGGTCAGGAATCGCTGAAAATTTGTCAAAATTCTAATAACGACCCTATTCCAGGAAACCACGAAGGGCCGTTAAATCGGGAGTTGACTGTATTTAGCTAGATTTTACACCTGGTCGTTTTTAAAGGTTGTAATATTGAGCAAACTCCCCAAACTTAAGTGATGGTTGTGTACGGGATGGGTAGGAGTACTGGCACTTAGATGATTGTCAGGATTGATGACATGCTGAACGCCCTGCTGTCGCAACAGCAGAAAAGTGCAGAGGCGGGACTAACAGTGTATCTCCCCTCGACAGCTGGTAGAAGCCTGGCAGGGGAGAGATGAGTGAGAAGTCCTGACTGCTAGTATAGCAGCCAGCTGCAAGTTACATTCAGTGGGGGTGATTCCAACATGGCCACTCTACACACTTTTATGTCTGGGGTGTTAGGCAAGTGTGCAGATAGCCTTCAAGTTGGAGAGCACCTAGATTAATTGGCCAGGTGTAGGTAATTAGTGAAAAGTAAAAGGGGTGCGGAGTGTACAACTGGTTTTTTCTACCAGGAAAACCTTGAATCCTTCCCTCTAAGGATTAGAGAGTAGTATAGGGACTTACCAGGAATCTGCATCCAGCTCCCAACCTCAACAGCAGCATGGAAAAGTGATAGTCGCCCAAGAGAGACTGGTTTTGTAGTTGCTTCCTTTACGACATGAAGTGAATCATTGAACATTTATGTTGGGCTTCCCACAAGTTTGAATTTTGGCTCCATCTGTTCTGATTTTGTGTTTCCATTGTTTCCTGAAATCACTTTAGGTGAGTGCTGAGGTTGTTTCCTAACAAAGGTCATGGCAGATTCTCCCACTTACTATCCTTCGTAAAGTTGTACGTAACCTTCTCTAATGACCTTGTTGTTGAGACACAATTAAAAATAATAATTTTGGGTGTGTGTCTCGTTTCTTCTCAAACTAAAACAACCAGTTTTTTTCTGTGTAGATTGTGTTAACTGTGCTGGAGAATGCAGCAGATATTTTCAAAGTTTATTTTTATTGAGCTTACATTTTCAGGTACAATCAATACAGAAAAACATAAAGCCTCCTTCCTCCAAGCAGTATCACAATACTGTTACTACAGTACTGTATTTCCATTTAGTAAGTTATTTTCTGTTCCTCGTTCATCCAACGTGCTGCGAGTAATAAGGACATTTCAAATTGAGAAAATCAGAATTTGAAATTGTACTATTGTGCAGTATTTCTGTATCGAACCCATTCAAGAATATATTACTATGTCAGATGTTAAAATGATTTTTGAGGACTTTATTTGTTTATGTGACACGGTTCCTTTACACAAGGTATTAAAAAAATTTATATAAATATATGAATTACTTGCCATTAGCACTTAAATGTAGACGGACACGTGTAGGAAATTGTTAAGTATTTAAAATAGAAAGATTTGCGTAATCTTGTATGACGGACGAACAGTGTGGTTATCAGTACTATTATGCCAGCAACAATCTAAATGTGAAGTAAGTTTTCTTACTGCAAGGCTAAAGTTTCTTAGCTCTGCTTGACTTACGTTTGTAGATTTTATCTGAAAAATAGTTTTTTAATCTGAAAACTGGAAGCTTTGTCCAAAAATATTTTAATACATATCAAAAATATAATTTCGTTTTAATTACTTAAGGTGGAGAGTGAGCGTGCAAAGAATGTGGCAGCCAACCTGGAGAGGATCTCGGCAGACCTGCGCCAAATGAAACAGGAGAGTACAGCTCTCACAGCACAGCTCAAGACCAAGACATGATGGTCAAAGTGTCTCGCATCTTGCCGCACACCATCCTCTCAACGGTCCTAACATGAACATGCACTGCCGCTGCCTGTCTGCCTGCCCACCCCTGCGACGTGCTTCGTGTTCCTTCCTTTGTGATAGCTTGTCACTGTATAGGTGCCTCATGCCAGTGTGTATGCAGGGTTTCAGCGTTGTGGTGCGTTGAACAGCCAAGACACTGCAGTTACAAGGGCAGCAAAGGTGTATAGCTACAGTATTTAGCTTTGGTGAGAATTAAGTATCTTGTACCTGTGAAATGACAGTGCTCATTGTACGTTACATGTCACCTGTTTAAATTGTCATGTAAACAAAGAGAAGATGGGAAGCAGTTGCTAGGCTACTAATTACTAAAACTTGTAGAGATGTACAAGTTCTTACACAATCGTACTTGCAGGCAGAACAAAAGGCACAGATCAGTGACACATTTTTCGGTCAGTTACTACTTTTTGCTGGCCAAGCCAGCTTCCTTGGACGGCAATTGATTGCACACTGACGAAGTTGGTTTGGCCAGCGAAACGTCGTAACCACGCAACAACGTGAAAAATTAGTCATCAATCCGTGTCTTGTGTTCTCCTAGCTGCTAGTATGGTTCTGTAAGTACTTGTGCATCTCTGTTGACATGTTTGTGTAACCGATTTAAATTCAACAATAGGACAATGGCAGGAAAGGCCACTGGGCTACTAATTACAATTAAAACAGAAAGAATTGTGCATAAGTACTCACAGGATGGTACTCGCAGATAGAAACACACACACATAGGACGAACACATTTCTCCGCGGACGCGCGGTCACAACGTTTCGCAGACTATATTTAATTTAAATTCAGTTAGTGTACATATTTATTGACACTAGTCAGGGAATTTACAGTACTTTTATGATGCAGTCATGCAGGAAAGAATTGTTTTTCAGTGGTTTCTGGCATTACCTGGCATGGCATGGCTTCACCTACCTATGTTCTGTCTGTGCCCTTTTTCCTTCACTTTTTTTTCTTTAAAAGTTATAATTGTTTAATTTTTTTATAATATTTTTAATTGTTGTATTATTTCAAACTGAAATAGACTACGTATATGTGTACACACTTGATTGCGTAAAGCATTACTTTGCTTTTAGTAAATACGTAGCAGTTGGTCATTTATTGCATTTTAAAGCCAGGAGGGTGAAGGAGATAATAGAGTTGTAGGATTAATTTACCATAAATACTATAGGGTTTACTATATTTAGTGTGGTTAAGTGTATTATTTGTTGCCTAATGCAAACATATTCAGAGCTGAATGATGTGTGTGTCTTACGAAAACCTAAAATTGTATCATTTAAAATCAGGAAATGTTATTAGTATTTACTGTACTCGCATAATGTCTGCAGTAATTAACAACTTATTATTTAAGGCTTGGGAAATAAGGGTGCAGACATTACGTGAGGGCAGACATTACGTGAGTAAATATGGTGCAATACTAGGTGTGACAACTGAAGCAAATACTGTAATAGCAATTACTGCAAGAATAATTATATTTTTTGCTCCATTTATAATACTCAGATTATTTTCACAATGCAAGACGTGCATGTTAGCTTGGAAAATTTATGGTTCAGAGATTAAATTTTTAAGAGAGTACAGACTTAGTATGCCATTTAGTTTTTGGTCCCGGGCGACTTTTTTTTTGTAAATGTTTTTTTGTTACAGTGTAACTTTGTAAATGCACTTCGCTGAAATTTTAACCATTTGCTCAGTTATGCATTTTTAAAATATTTTTGTGTCGAAGAGAGGTTGTTGATGTGTTTCTAGATTTCCTTTTACTGTAATTGAAAATGTGTGCGCTTACTGAAATCAAATGAAATGTTGATTAAAAGTTGTATAACCTGGCAAAATACACACAACCCCCAGTAGGTGGCATGGTGCTCACTACTGTCATGTGGCTGGTGCTAGGAGAAGTGGAGTGATTAATTACGGCTTGACTTGGCTGTGTGAGGGTCACTCCAGCACATCATGTCGAGACCCAAGTTACACAATACGACTGAGAATAGGCGTGTGAAATTGTTTATAATGTCGCAACACACCTTACAATGTTTCGGTCGTGACAAGTGATGCGACTGGTGTATGAATCAACTGTAAAAAATTATTTTGGCTTGGGTGGGGGGGGGGGGGAGGAAACCCAAAGGTGTTTGAATTTTTCAACGCCTACGCTACTGCAAAGAGGTGTCAACTTTTCTTTGATTAAGAGGGGTGGGACAAATTACTGTAAGAAACCTTTTCTTTTGCATTGCAATGTGATTTGACACTATAGGTGTGTGATCATCTATATATTGTCTGCATTTTTCCCTACTGCAAATAAACCAACGTCATTCTGAAATGTAAATGTATGGGAAATTGAGTGAAAAGAAAGGGATGGCGAGATAAATAATTCTCTAACCCCCCCCCCCCTCACAAATTTACTTAACAGTGTGGTGGCAGCCCTGATTAGTTGGCACAGAATTAAATGTGGTGCAGTGAGAAAGAAACTGCACTAGTTTTAAGTTATGAGAAAAAATATGTAGTAAAGAGTTTTTGAGAAAACTACGGAAGAGACTAGGATTTCGTTGGAAGAAGTGTCAGTCAGGGAGAAATATCTGTCTGGTTAGAGCTGTTAATTGGCCAAATCGAACACAGCCGGTCTCCGTGGCATACTCGGTTAGTAGCCGATCTAAGGTGCTTGACGTCCTGGATTCGAATCCTGGCTCAGACATGGATGTTCACCCTCATCGTCTCTAAAAATCTCCTCGTTAAAGGGCCATAAAACTCTCACCTCGCTATGATCACGGGCAAAGCTTTTATGAAAGAATTCATCATTCAAATACTTTTTTTAACCTCTAAAGATGGGTTAACTGAATGCTGCCTTTTTTTTTATACTGAGACGTTGTCCAATTATTGAAAACAGCAAGTGGCGTGACTGTAAAGCAGGACAGTAGCAAAAGGGAGGTGTGCAAAAGGGGCAGAATGGTAGGGCCTCAGCCTCACTTCCTAAACTCTGAGAAAAAATTAAGTCTTATTTATTTTCCAGTTGTAAAATATGTCTATATTAACAGTGTCACTATGTTTGTATTTCTGTATAGATCTGCAACACTTTACAATGCTATTTATGCAAACATGTTTACAATAATTAAAAATGTAGTAAGCAAATATCTGTTAAGAATTTTATGTAGACATCAGGGGTGGGGTCCAAAATAACTATCTGCTCCAGGCTCCCAGAAACCTTGCTGCGGGCCTGCTGTATCATTTTGTTGTGTAAATTTTATCTGTGTAGTTATATACAGTATAATACTATGTATTAATATGTTTAAGTGATTTGAGCATCTGTTTTGAATGAAAGTTATCCAGCCATGACTGCATTATACAGTCCTTGCATTATAACATTGGTTTTACATTATTGTAAGTCATGCTGACTTTGTCACCTTAGTTTTGAGGGGAGGTGTTGACATGGTCATACAATCCCCTCCAAGCGCTGGAGGGGTGGAAAGGTTAGTGTCAACAAGTACACAGATTTAATGTATGAGGTTCAGATGTAACTCTAAGTGTGTGTAGGCGTTGCTGTTTTAGGAGGTTATTAAAGTATAATTTCACTTGGAGTAAGTCTGTTATACGGCAGTTATATATCTATCTATGTTACCTGTAATTTTTGTGCTATTGATGATTGAACACGAATGCCATGCATACAGTTGGAAAATTTTGACACACATTAGCCAAGGGTGGATCTAAATCTTTCCAAAATTTTGGTTATGACCACCCCAGTCCAACTACTGTATTCCTAGAAAATGTGTGGAGTTGCAGCAATAAGTTTCTTCTGTGCAGAACTACAATCTGTGTTTAGAAAGAGTTGACACATTTAGGCTTGTAAATGAAACTTTGTGCTGTCTTCTTTCCTTACTGGTAATGAATGTCAGAACCAGTGAAGAACAATTGAATGAATTGATGCTTAATTACTACTTCAATGCACAGTTTTGTGTATGTGATGTATAAATATACCACAGTATTTTTTTTTTTTTTACTTTCTATTCCAAAATGTTTTTTTTTTTTTTCAAGAGTCAGTTTTTTTTATGCTAGTAAATGCTACGGAGGGATTTACTGATATACACACATAGTTAACCACTGTAATTTTTTATACTTAAAATGTGTTACAGCTTGAAACTGCCACAGTTAGAGATGCATAAATGGTAGTGTTAGTACTGTACCATATTTGATATATACTGAAGTACTATTGAGAGATATTATGCTGGTGTTTTAAGCAGGTGATGTGCTCAAGTATTGCTGCAAAAAGATCTTTTTTCGTATGCCTTGGAAAAAAATTGTGCCCTTTGTCCTGGGCTTTGCATGTTGAAGTTCCACGGACTGAAAATATTTATTTGTGCAATATTATTTTGTACATTGGTAATACTTGTATAGAATTTAAGTACAGTATAAAGTGTATCAAAAGTAATACTTATAGAAGTTATAAATATAGTATTTGCAGACATAACATACTGTATCCTTTAAATTTCATTGTAGGTCATTTGAAAATGGCAGAACGGTTACGGAATTATACATTTCTGTTAATGCCAGCATTTTATAACTTGTGATTTTGTAAATGTGAGAAAATGTTTCCGTTTAGAATTATGTACTCTTGTTTGTAGGATTACGATCGTCTATAGTAAATTAATTGTGTTCATTTATATCCTAAACAAGCTTAAAGTATGAAGTGCCAGAATTCTTGGCAGGGTTTGTCATGTGTGAAGCAGTTTGACAATAATGAGTCATAGTCTCTTGTAAATATTGTGTGTGTACTGTATATAGCCACTGCAGAACACAGGAAAAACTTGAGGGTGGTTTAAATGTATTGTAGTAAATTCAGTGTAAGTGATGTGGTGACAGTAATGTTTCCTAATAACTGAATTTTGTTTACAGCTAACGTAATATCATCAAAATCTCAAATAGTTTTATCAATATTGTTTTTATTCAAAAAATTCAAAAATTTATAAAACTAGCTGTGTTTTAATTACCATTGTACTGTATGTTAATAATTTTCCGTATTTGTACCGTGAATAACCAATTTTAAACACCAATTTTTTTGATGAACCATTTTTTCATGCAGTGCTAATAGCACTCCAGTTTTTATTTCATGTTCTATGTTCTTTTGTATGGGTGCAGTAATTTAATATTTTTTATGTTTACTTCCTATGAGTAATGATGCCAAGGACTTCAAGGAGTTAAAAATTGGGCGGCTTGTTTTGTAGCAATAAAGACTGATTTATAAGCAGTTGCCGGTATGCTATTTCTGTACACTAATTGTTCTTTTGTACCAGCTAGAGTAGCTTTGATCGTACGGATACTGCCTACTACTCGTAAAGTAAAATGGAGGTTAGGCGTCATGTTGCCTGAGAATGGCCTCTTAAAATCAGAGTTAAGGGTGCTGCCTACCTGCGCGGTATAGGCTCAGAAATGACGGCAACATAATGGTGACCTTTAAACATGCATCATATGCCACATCGCCACGAGCCAAGCTCTGAAATACTATTGTGCAAGGTTCCCGCAGAACCGTTTTTACTATGTGACATGAAGCTGCGACCATATAATTTTGTTGGTGGAAAGTTTGTAGCAAAGAACAGTGCACATTGCACTCTGGTTTTCACATACAGTATATCAGGTTATTACATTTTGAAGTACGACAGTCTGAAAGGGTATTTCGGAGGACTTAGAAATAATGTTTTAAATGATCATGGTGTCTTGACAATGAGGTTCCAACCTTGCCTAAAGTTTTTTTTTTTATAAAAAAATTAGCTAGTTTGCACAATGGACACACGTGGGATTGTTTAGTAGAAAAACCTATTTACGAACGCACTGCAATGCATTTAAAGTGTGAGGTAGGCAGCCACCTTAAGTGTACTGGCACTCGAGAAAGACCTCGTAAAATCTAGTATTTGTAAAATGAAGGTTAGTCCCTATGGTGCACTGTAAAATCACTGCCTCATAAAATGTAAAATCAGAGTTAAGCCTCATGGTGCCTGAGAATGACCTTGTAAAATCGCTGCCTTGTTTAAAGGGCCAGTACTCGTTAAATATGTTAGGCCTCTTCGTACCCGAGGATGAGTTCGTATAGTTGGAGTTAGGTTTCTTGGTGCCCAAGAATTACCTAGTAAAATCGGGGTTGAACTGTAATTTGTGAAAATTTAGCGATCACAAAATGTTATAGTCCCTCGTAATAAGTTCAAAATTAATTGTACAGTAAAAACCCCTATTTTAAAACCTCATGGTTATTGAGGAAAGGGTGGTTATAGAGAGGTGGTTGTTATAAAAGGGTTTTACAGTGTAAATAAAATAACTGGTAAAGAATAGAATGTACTGTGGATGTTGCATTTACCAAAATGCCTTGCATGTGGTAAGGGGAGGACCGTTGTTTTCCTATAGCACTAATTGGTATTTGTCTTAGATACGCCACGTCTGAAAAGGTAATAACTATACCGGGGTTTATTACAACATTTTCGTGGCAATGTTTTTGGGAGACTGTGATGCAATACCTTTGAAGTAATGTAGGGTAGCGAAGAGGAAGCTCCATATGCCCTTTTGTCAGTAGACTTGATTATGTAGCCGATGAGCCGTGCCAGAAACTCTTTGATCTTCGCTACTGGTGATGTGGGTAAGCTGTAAAGAATGGGCGCACGCAGTAGTCTTATTTTGCCTGTATCAAACTGGCTTCCTCGAGTGCAAGACATGGCATGCTGCAGTCCAGCTGGCGGTGTGTGCTGTTACCTGTAAGCCTAGTGGCCAGAAGGCGAATTAAGCATGGCGGAAATTTCTTGTGAACATGGGGCAGTAATGCAAGTGTGGTTATGATAGCTTCTAATGGCCGGGGGGTAGGGAGAGGGTGGAAATATTGAATTACAGTATCTGATATTGAGGCCTGAAGGCTGTCTGGATTTTGTAATGTATGGAAAATGGAGGAAGGAAGGGAGAGGATGGAAAGGGTTTTTTTTTATGCTGTTACTAGATATTACTGATTGAAGAAGTTCTTATGTGTAAAGTATGTTCTTATTTTTATGTGTAAGGCTGAAATTTTTAAAGGTACATCAATTGCAGTCATTTATGGGCACATGTTCCTCATGTTGTTGAGAAAATAATTTTTAAATCCTTAAAGGAGCAAATATTCATTTGATACATTTGTTGCAAATCCTTTTTACTTTATAGCCTAATTTTTTCAATGCTAAAAACTGTGTAATTTTTAGATAGTTATCGAATTGAAGAATTTTCCTAACATTGGTAGCTAACCAAGATTATAAATTTGTTTGCTTTGGAAAAATTTAGGCTACATAGAAAAATAATTTTCAACAGCTGGTTTACCATGTTTGTCCCTTTTATGGAATTTAAAAAGTTAATATTCGAAGAAACAGCATAAATAGGAACCTGTCTGTTAAGTATTATCCACATGTTTTAAAATAATTATTTGATGTTTACTAAGTTGTATTGCATCTTAACACTTTTTTCCTCATATTCCCTGATGAAAACTATAACAGGGGTCTGGGTCAATTAAAGTTACAGTGGAAGGGGTTCAGTTTCTTGTGGATTGTGGTTTTGTGGATGCCACGGAATAAGGGAGAATCCAAATGAATGCCTACTAGTAATTTCACAATTTCTATGTTACTGAAGTGCAGATGATTATTGGTGGCAGGTCAACCACCTTAGTGTGTTTGTTCTGTGTTCTGGTGTGGTAAGGGTGTAGCCAGAAATAGCTAATGAACAACACTAATGCAGCCTTATACAGATATTTTTATTTGCATTATTAATCAGTTCAGATAGTCTACCAATTTTGTTGGGTTATTTTTTTAAGGTGGTTTCACTGATTTTGTGCTGCTGTAATTCTGATGTAGAATTTCTTTTGGCACATACAGATACTTTTTTTGTAAGTAACTTTTATTTTTATAATGTGTATTTTAATTTTTGTTTTCAACACTTGGCTGTTGGAGACAGTGAAACAGAAAGTTATACAGGTACTTTTATTTTTAAATTTTCTACTGCCGATATGTACATTTTTGTTTAATCAACGAGTTGTAGTTGTGGTACTACTTGAAGAAAAAAAACATTTTTTTAAATGTTGGTAAAGGTGCTTGATGTTTGTGATGTACAACCACCACATATCTGTTTTTTATAGTTTTGCTCCATGGTGCATACTATGATAACCACAAATTATAAACAGATTACTCATCATACTCCCATGATATTTAACTGCAGTACATTCTCAACACAGTTGTACTGAAAATGAGCATAAGTTAGTTGTTTTTTTCTTTTCTTTCAAAGCAGCTAACCTGCACATTTTGTTCACACATTGTAAAGATATTTCTTTAGTATGTTTCGAGTAAATTAGTGTGTTTATTACAGTTGATTTCACATGCCTCTATGTAAACCTATTTATTTAGAGTTAACTGTAAACTGAGAATAATATCATGTGTTAAAGAAAATTAACAGATTTTTCAGGAAAATAATCTTGGACTCTATGTCTGAGTCAACATTCTATTACCAGCACATTACAGTGATAAGAAAAATTTTCACTTTTACTGTTCATCTTTAAATGTGCCACATTCCAGGCAACCCATATTCCAAATTTTGTAGCTAACAAAATAAATGGTGTTATTTTTATGAAAATACTGAGTGCATAATTTCATATTTATCAGTGCTTGTAAGAATAGTGCCATTTAATTAATAACTTTTGTGATGCAAATTGCCAACTTATTAATAGAGTATTGTTCAGTATGCTTAACCTAAATTTTACAAATATAATAATAATAATAATAATACAGTAGTTCTTGATTTTATTGCTATAAATAAAACAAACTAGTTGTAGAAAGGCATTTCAGGTAAACATGTCAGTTGTAATGTATCTGCTTTTGAAGAGTAATTTTATATTTTATATCTTGCTTTGCATAAAATACTATAATTGTCCTGTTAATTGGTTTAGGGTGTCGTGCCTGCTGCCATAAATTTATACACTGTACATACAAACTTTTTATTTTGTCTATTTGAAGTTATAAAACAGAATTTTTGGAAAGCTGTAATTTTGTATGCAAGAGTAAAATATTTTAACAGACTGAAAATATAGGTGATAATTGTTTACTACTAGTCATGTTATACTTTCATATCCAGTAATTGTAATGGAGGCTAATAAATGTACTAACATTACGGTATATGATTTGCTAAGGCATAAGCAGAGCCGGGAAACAAAGTTAATTGTGAAGTCAACCATTTGTAACTTTCCCGCTCAAATAAGACAACTGTCGGCAAATTGTACGATATTAGACTAATATGCCTTAGCTCACGTTTACGTTGTTTTATGGTACCTTCCAAGCTTAGTTAATATAAATACCATAAATAAATAGACTCGTGAAAAATGTGTTTCTCTTTTGTGTCCAATTTTTTTTTAGCTATTATGACTACTGTGCGGGGCTCAGCTCTGCAGGGCTTGGAGTAGGTCTCTCATTGCTAATACTGTATGTATGTCAGAAGACATAGCAGGGGATCTCCTCAGCCAACAGCCTCCCTCCTACTGACAAGACCTGCTTTATTCAACCCCATCTTCCCCAATGCCAAGGTTGCAGAGCCAAGTCCCAAACAGTACACGGCCTTAACTTTGTTGTGAACATTTATTTTGTGGTAATGTACATACTATACTTAATTTTTAACCAGCAAGGCATTATCTTATCATGAATAGGTACTGTATATTAGAAAAATTTGTTTTTCTTTTATCATTTTCAAAAGTACAGTAATTACAAATCATGCACACTCACAGGTAGTGTGCAACATATTACAGTGCATTATTGTTTTTTTTGAAGATGTGATGTGGTAGGTTACATTTTCTCAAATGTTAGTTCCTTAAAAGTACGTATGTATGTACACACTTACGTACTTGCTGGCTGCACCCTTGTAATCTACAAATTTGTTTACTGTTAACAATATCTTAACTGCAACATTCTGCTCAGGAATTGCATTTAACAGTTACGGTTAATACAGTTTGTAATATGTATATTTGTATGTATGTGAGATTATGTGTGAAGTAAATGTTAACTTTGTAGTCTTGAAACGTTAATGAAATTTTGACTTTTATACTGCCTAAAGTGTGAAGTTAATGTTTTGTGTGTACATTACGTTGCAGTTGTATTTTGTTAAAGAAAAGTGTAACATACTGTGAATGATAATACTCGTATTATTAAATATCTGTTGAATATCGTGTGCTGTGTTTTAATAATTTTCTGCTTTTGCCATTAGTTTGTTTGTGTATGCTCAGTTATTTTCTTATCTAAGATGGGAGTGTCATTACCCTAGCTACTGTACGTAGAAAACGAGACACATCATCATATCTTACACAGGTCACTCAAGAAATATACAATAATACAGTTCAAACCGAGGTCATAAATAATAAATTGGATTGGCTTTTGTACGTCCAGATACTATGTTCAATTCAATTCCCATGTAGGAAATTTCAAGGTCTGTAATTTATTGTTACTACAGCTGCTTAAGGTAGTCACCTACCTTGCATTTTTTTCATTTCTGGTATTAAGGGTGACACTGGCTTGTGCATAATGGATCTCATCACAACAATACGCACAACATAGTTTTTGTGTATAAACATTCTGTTATTCTGGTTTTTCTGCAAGACTTTTCATGTAACAGTGTGTGTTGTTGTTTTTTATAAACCATATAGATGTGACTCTACAATAGTTTTGTTTCTGTCTAGTTAAAACTACATTTTAAATTAGAGCAGTTTAAAACAGCCATTACAAACAATGTAGGCCGGCTTCTTGTCATTGTCTGGAATTTTTTTTCCGTAGATGAACACGTTTGGAAGACCTTAAAAAGTTTAGTCAAAAATGGTACTGTAATTTGGACACGCTACAACACAGTTTGTCAAGTAAGCAACCACCGTAACATTCTACGTGTGTCAAGGGTAATTTCACAGAATTATAGCTCAGTCTGTATGTCTTAGAGACCCTGGATAGAATCACAGACAGAGTAGTTTGTGGTTATTATTATTATTATTATTATTATTATTATTATTATTATTATTATTATTATTATTATTATTATTATTTATTGCAGTCTGGTTAGTGCTACATTTCAGGCAGAGTTAAACCACCACTAAGCCTTGCATTCCTCTTATCAAAATGCCACCAAGCAAGGATGGGCAATGGTAACACATTGGGTCTGCGTTCTGGAGGATCCGGACTCTATTCCTGGCCTAATCATCCTGATTTAAATTTTCCGTGGTTTCCAGAAATCGCTATTTGTCGATGCTGGGATGATTCCTCAACAAAGGTCATTGCTAATTCCTTTTCCTGTCCTTGTGTATAGTTGTGTGTAACTGTCTCCAACAGCCTCGCTGTCGACAAGACGTAAAGCTCACTTAAATAAAATACAGTGGAACCTCGTTAATACAAATCCTATTAATACCAAATTCGCATTATTACAAATGTGGTTTGTGTTCTACCTTGAAATGAGATGGGAAATTAAATATTAACTTCAATTCTTAACGAAAAGTTCCCCTCTACATAGATTAATATGTCGTGGTATTAAAATGAAAGTTTGTATTTTGGTACTAAACTAAACCTAGACTTTATGTTCTACTGTAAATTCGTAGTATGGTCTGAGTTGTCTCTCCACAAGGGGGAGACCCTTTGAGTATACAGTGTTAGCAGAGTTAATATGTAAGTTTCTAAGATGTCTTAAGGCAGCTGCCTGGGGTGGATTATTTTACATGTCCAATGCCTAATAGCACAGCAGTGCTAAGGGCAAAGATGAAACAATACACACATCATGCTTCAAACTAACCTCTTAGGCACAATTAGGACAGTCATTGATGACCCAATCATTATAGCTTAATATTAAAGTTGTTTGTATGTGTAGTTTTTTTTTTTTTTTTTTGATTGTTTGTTTGTAAAAGGTTGCACCAAACTGTTGATATTTTAAAAGGGCTGCAGAAACTCCTATTTTTGACACAGTGGTCTTTAACCTTTTTGAGTAATGGACCAATTATTTTCTACCTCAAGTCTTGCAAGTCGCACAAAAAAAAACCTTCCTTTTGGACACTTGTGTCACGCCTTTGTAAATTGGCAACTATATCACTGAGCTAAGTTGGTTATGTTGCACGACGACGGTTTGATACTAGGAAGAAACTTGATAAGCCTAGTCTTGTTAACAGAACAGCAAATTTTGTGAGACTGACATTTTGCTTGGATAAAAAAATACAAAAATAAGTAAATCTGAGATTAGTTAGGAACAACAAAATATTGTATACTGGTTAAATGTTTGGCCTGCGCACCATGGGTTGAAGACCATTACTGTAGATAATTGACGTGTGCTTAGCACACCCTTCCACTAGTCTGTGTGCCGCACTGTACTCGTTTAGTATGGCCTACACTCAGTGCGTGTTGTAAATAATAAATATTGACTTTGAAAATATGTTTTTTTTAATACATTTACATTACTACGTTTTCAAGTGTCTAATACACTAATTATTCCAATGTTTTTCAAAATGTATACAGTATTAATATTTGTCATTCATTTTCAATCGCCATTATTCAGTTGCGTTGTATATGCTATGTGTATTGTATCCTTCCGCTTGAACATGATGCAACAGGAACAGTACTCCAAGATAAGATATTCCAAAAATTAACAGTAATGTTTTAATATGTTTTACTATTTTTCCAGTGTCCGTTTTGTATTGTATCGTATGTAATTTCGTTTTATTTAACGTGTTTGTATCGGAACTACTTTGCACCGCGCGAAATAACCCCCCCTCGCGGGGCTGGCTTGGCGATGTAGGATGCCATGTTTCAGTTAGCCAGAATTAGACGTGTGGAAGAGCTAGACGTGTGGAAGCGCTAGACGTGTTTTATTTTACCCGGGTCCTTCATCAGTTTTTCACCAACCATCTTTAGTTTTCAATAGTTATAATTTAATTTACCGGAACCGTTTTTGCTGTTTTGACCTGGGGCTCCACATTCCCTGCCGGCCGTCGTGTCCAGGGGTGTAAGTTTGCACATTAAGTATACCACCAGCCCCGTGCTGATTTACCGTGTCACCTACTGGAAAAGTTTGTGCTCCAGGTCCGCTTAGCTGGCATTGGTCTTCTACGAGTACCAGTCTTTTGTTCATGGTGAGTAAACTTCAAAAAAACATTCACATCTTTCATTTGCAAGTAGTGTTCTTCGCTCACCCCGTCCATAGTGACGCTTAACGTAAATTTGAGTGTGTTGTGGCGTGGGGACTGGCCCTAACAAGTCCCAGAAGATCCGTCGTTTGAGAGTGCAACAATCCACTCGTACGTAGCCTGCCCCGTGGTCGTCGGCCTGTTGACCCTGGGATCATCATAAAAGGGGATTTCCTCCGTGGCTTCAGCCGTGTGCCCTTTCCCCACTATCCACCTTATCTCAACTCTTCCTGCTAGCCGGTTCACTCCCGTAACTTTGTCACACTTTGTCATCAGTCTCAATCGCAAGCCTAAACGCGCCCGCCCAGAAGTCCGCAGCGTTTGCCCGCCGACCGGCTTTTTTTCCGCGGCTCACAGCTCCGAGCGAAAACAGCACCAACGCTCTCCGCCACATACACCGGTCTCTCTCTCTCTGCCTGTGCTCCCCCCCTCCTCTGACTCTCCTACCCACAAGACCAAGCTACTCCACCTCCACCTGCGTGCAAGCCTGTGCGCGATCGATAATCCTCAAGCCACCTCATTATAGTACCACCTTCCAATAGTCCATACAATCAGTGACGTTCACTAGTACTTCCTGCCCCTAAGCGCTTCAGAGACCGAGTCTTAACACATTCACTTAATCACTGTAGCGTAGCACGCTACAACCCATATCCCGTCCGACTCACCTACCGAGTCAGTGTCATCATCATCATCTACATGTTCCCCCCCTTAGCTCCCTGTTTACTGCTGCAGTTGTAATTGGTTTACATAGGTTCAACGTTCTTTGAATGTTATTTTAAGCAAACATTACTCGTATACATTGAGCAGTTTCTAATAAACTTCTGTATGCCATAGTTTGCATGCTGCTTGGCGTCTAGGCAGGCTGCCACTTTAAATTGTGATTAGTTTATTTGTTATTTTTTGTCATTGACTGGTTGTTCTTAATGGTTTTCAGGAGCTTTAAAAACTGGAGTTGTGAACTTATATGGTGTGCTCGAAGTAAACGTGTACTGCAAGTTAAGTAGTATTCTTTGATACTGTATTTTAGTTTAGTACAGTTCTCTATAATATGATGTACTGAACAAATTTATTATGAACTGAATTGATTTTCTTACATTTTTGTAGACCACGAAGAGGCTCTGGTGATACGTAGTTCATAAGTTCTAATGTTCAGTATGTTGATTGTTTTAAAATAACATTAGACTTCTGGTAATCAGGCCTAATGTGGCTGGCCAGTCATGTCATAAAAGATGGATTACGCTGAGTATTTCAAGGGGAAAAAAATGTAGTTTAGTGAAATTGATTTAAATAAATTGGTTAATTTAGGTTTCACAAAAATAAAACTTCTGCATGTAAACAGAGTGGTGTGCTGTTAATGTATGTATTTTAAACCAAATTAAAGAAATTGCGGTACTGTATCCTTTTTTTTTTTTTTTCCAGAAGTGAGGCCGGATTATCTCTAAGGCTGGATCATTGAACACTCAATTACTGCAAGTCTACTGTACTTGCAAATTGAAATTTGGAAATTAAATGGTAGTATTAGGAAACAGTTTAGGCAGTTAAGCACTGATTACTGTACACATACATGCAGCTAAATACATATGTCATTTGTAATTTCACATACAGTACACACCAGTACACAACATAGGTACTTCTGTAGGCAGCAGTGATTAAGAACGTAATACAGACCCTCTAAAGTAAAAGTATATTTAATTTTTACTCATTCTTTGACGAGGAACATTTAGCTACACGTAGATTGTGCATTACAATAACAGTTTTTAATTTGAAATTTGAAATACTTCTTAGTCTAAGCATTTTTTTTTTGCAACTTCAAATTAAATGCCAGCTTCAGTAAAATGTTCCATATTTATCCTATAATCACATCACTGGTATATTCAGTAGCTATCATGAAGTGTGATAGTGATACAGGTAGTTGATATTTGTTGTGATTGTGTGAAGAAATCTTTAAATTTACACCACATAACACTACCGAACTGACTATTTTGTGTGGAGCTGTAGATTTCATCACAAGGAGTCTGCACCTTTGTGTAGAAGAGTCTCACACTGTTCATTGCTGAAGAACTAGCATGTATGTATCTGCTGCATACTTGTAGCTAGATCAGAGTGTTGCTCGCATATGCAGTTGAAGGAAGTTCTAGAACATTCAGCAGCTGGGCTGTTTGATAAGGACACTTATTGAAGAAGTCGTAGCACGCGGACTGGTTTTTGGCCTGGTAGCCCAGGTCTGCAGCTAACTGAAAACCATCTTGTTGACTGCTTAGGTTGCTTTTCCTGAAATAAATAATTTTCTTAGTTTTCTGTTGTTTGGTGAACCATTATACTGGTGAGGTGAGAGGGTTTTACTGCCTTTTAACAACAATGTCTTAAAGAGCCAATGAGCGTGAAGTGAGGTGAAGGGACAACAGAAAATCCATTGCAGAGCTGGGAATAAAACCCAAGACATCTCGCAGCATAGACCGTCGCCTAACTGAATATGCTATGAAGGCCAGCTCCATGGTATTGGACAAGACACGTTGTTCCTTACATTTCAAAAGATGACAGAAGTTACATATGTACAAATACAGGTACCTAGCGCACCTAATAAGGAATGTAGTGCACACATTAGACTGTGGGAGGAAAGTCATGATGAAATATATGCAGGGTGTGTTCTTCATGCTGGAAAGTGAAACTACATATAATACGTGCTATGTTGTACAAAATGAATCAGTGATGCACTATAGGGAGGTCGTCAGTTGAAGTTACTCTACAATGTTGACATACAATGTTTATTTTGTCACCGTATCCTGCTATATCTGCAAAAAAAAAAAAAAAGCTAGGTTCTGAATCTCTTTATGTATGGTGCATGACCTTTATCTGTGTCTGCACATTCAAGTTTGGTTAGCCATGTCCAGGGGCGTCATTTCAGGTTTTTCCAGGGGGGGGGTGGGGGGGCAAAGATTTTGTTTTCTGACGACAGTGGCCTTGTTGCATCTTTTTTATTAATTAAGCATGTATAAATTAGATACTTTAATAATAAAACTTCAGTTTTATGTCCTTAAGTTAGCATTATTTACATTTAAAAATACAAAAAAATATATTTTTACACAAGAATTCCAAATCCAGGGGGGGGGGGCATTTGCCCCCCCCCCCCTGTAGCCCCAAATGACGCCCCTGGCCATGTCAGGATGTACCTTATCATGAGGAGCAGGTCATCCTGGTAGGGCCTCCTTAGATGGGACGGCATAGCGGCAATCTGACACACTAGCCTCCTGGCACATCCACGAGGGTCCAGTTGCTCTGCTCGCCGCAGCCTTGCCCTTGCTGTCTTTAGGAACACAGCCTCTCTATCGCGGCTCATTTTCGACACCTGCAATACAGCACACACTTAATCTACCTGAGTGGCTTCGCATTCTTTCTCCCACCTCATCCCCCTCTCTCCCTGTTTTAAGAGAGAGGAGAGATTCAACAGATACAAGTTTATTTGAAAACAGCTCAGCGTGTATGAGGAATTTCTGCTTAGGAATAGCATTCAAAGAATGTTACACTCGTGTTTACCCATTTAAAGTTCACTTACATTTAGAGTTTAACTTATCGGGGCAGAATTTTTTCCTTGAACACCTAGGTTCAGAATCTTTGGTGTTGCCATTAACTCTTCTGCACTTCTACTCCCCAGACGTGCAAAACCTCCTCGTCCAATAGAAGGGGCACTGTTGCTTCTGATGTCCATATTGAGCTTCTGTCAACCTTTGAGGCAGTCCGCAGTCTTCTATAATAGTTTGTAGTCTACTTGGGATTTCACATCATTGGTGTCCTCAAGATTGTTGTATCTCTGTTTATTTAGACCATTTAGTGCACTGGGATGTTAAAAGTAGTTACACAGCAGAGTGCTTACATTACTAGTGCAGTATGCTGATTGCGTAGGGAGAAGTATGTTTCAGTGAGTAAGGCAAAAATTGACCTAGGTTGACGCCGGTCAATGCATGCAAAATGTTATCGTCTCCATGTGCAAGCCACTTAACTTATGTGTAGTTGTCTCATTATGTTTGCAGGGTTTTGTGAATTTAATAGTCTGTGACTATATAATGTAGTTCAGTGCATGCCTCTGCCGCATCCTAGCACATGTCTTGTTTGTACAGTTAGATATACAGCAGTCTGAGATTGTCATTTTAATGCATAAACTACTCTACAGTTTTTCCAAATGTGTGAGGCTCCTTGAAAGTACCTTTCTGTAGTTGTCATTTTGTAAATAAACAAAGTTAGTGAATGTTTAATAGCCTGTTTGGAATATTGTATGTCAAAAACTTAGAAAGAATTTTTGAATTTTTATCAGTTCTGTGTAAATATTACCGAGACCAAATAAGTTAAATATTTAGTTAAGTACTTTGTGTTGACTGATGTTCGCTGTTATACTGTTATAATAGTATCGCTGTTTTGGATTTTATGTTACCAGTACACAACTAATGCAGTAGAAGCCTGGGAGCACAACTCTTTCACAGTCACAAGTTGTCCTATCAGTTCTACAACCACAAGGAGCTCATCTGGTACCGGTATTTCCCTACGAGAGCTCCTGTTAACCACAGTCATCACTGAATGAAATGGTGCAATGGTAACACATTGGCCTCGCATTTGGTAGCATTCGAGTTTGATTCCCATCTCTGACCATCCTGATTTCAGTTTTCCATTGTTTGTTTTTAATTGATCCAGGCAAATACTGGGGTTGCTCCTTAACGTATGCCAGCCACCAAGGTGATCCGGGTTCGATTCCCGGTGGGGTCGGTCCCTGGACTTTCGCATGTGGAAATCATGCCGGACAATGCTGTTGGTCGGCGGGTTTTCATTGGGATCTCCCTTTTCCCCCACCCTTTCATTTCAGCGCTGCTCCATACCTACTCCCTTCATATCACCTCTCACTAGCACTAACGACCTCAATGTTAAGTACTGACGAAAATATCTCACTCACTTAACGTAGGCCATGGCCAAATCTTCTCCCAGTTATCAGTTGTAGTCTTGGTTATTGTAAATACCTGCTAATTGACATCTGTGTAATATAGGTTTCTGTAGACTGACTCGTATGTTTGCGCTGCACTCTCCTTTGGCCTTCATTCCATAGATTCCAAAATAATAGAAATTTCGTTGCTGAAAATTATGGCCAAGTACTATCAGGCTGAGCATTTTCCCTCAGTTAAAAGCAACTCTCGATACTGGAAAATTGCTGGCTTTATTTCTCCTCTTTGTTTCCGAAGGTTGCTCACAGATAAAAATTGACAAATTTAACAAACATACCATCTTTATTGAAATTTAGTTCATAAAAATGTATAAACAATATCGTCACAGAGGCAAAATAATGGCAAATGTCTGTAAGAGATAATTTGAATGTTAAATATTTGATTTTCATTGTGCTTGCCTTTCGTACTAAGATAATCACTTACATTACACACTTAGTTTCATTTTCACAAGAAACAGGCTTACGATAAGCACTTTTGCCATAATGAATTAAGTAAATATACATGTGCACATTATATTTGAATTTGAAACACAAAATCCCCACTAACACACCACACAGTGACACACAATATTCAATAATTCAAGTTCCGTTCATTTCTCTTACTGCCATGCATGCAGCAGTTGGTAATAATCTAATTTTTAAGGCACGGAGCAAAAAAAGAATAGCTATTTCTTAGCAAAATGTAATTCCAATTACAAAATCTGACAACTGTGAAATGTAACAATTCACAGAATACCAATAACTTCACAATGCTCGGCAATGGTATTTTTTAAACTGTAATTTTTAATACCTACTTTTGGTGGTGTTATAAGTAACCATGTTTATTGCACTCAGTGAAAAATTCCTCATCGTGAAGCTAACTCACACCGTCTCTCGTTAGAACTTTGAATTGCTGCAGCATCTGCAGTGTGGAGCATTGGCAAGTCAGCTGTGTAGATGACTGTGAGTTTCCATCAACCTAGCCACACCTTTGTGTTGGCACTTACCAAGTCAAATTGTGTAATCAGTAGGTAAACTTACCTAAATAAGATCATAAATAAAAGATTTAAAGTAGCCTATGTCAAATACGTGTAGATTGATTTCATTTGATTTTAATTTCAGTATTGTTGTATTTAAATAGGACAATACACATGGAACTACATTCATTAATTTGCTATCAATCATACAAGGAGTGTGGCAACAATAGTTAACTTTTAACTATATGAAGTAATGTCTAGTGATTTTTTCAAAGGTTGATCTTTTATTTCATCTTTATGATGGGGAGGGGGGATGTAAACAGTGTCAATCACTCGTAGACTATGATGAGCACAAATTTGTGCACGTTTCCTGTACAGTGCGTGGCTTTTTATATATATATATATATTTAAAGTATCCTGCTGGAGTTAAAACAAGTTCTTTTCAGTCACATGGCCAGGTTTTCTCTTTTACCACGTTATTTCTTAAACAATTGCAAGCAATTTAGGATGTTAAGGTGGCAGGAATTCAAAATAAGCCTATATGTTTCATTCATAAGTTAAATATATTGTTTACTAAATTTGATGCAGCAGCAGGTGTTTTGTTTGTCATTATGTTAACATTTCATATAATATTCATTTAGTGCTTCTTTCCTCAATAGTTTTATCACTGTGCATACAGTTTCACTTTATTGTAGTTTTGGCTGGGTTTACTGTTCACATTTTTTTGTGCAATTGGATGTGTCCTCTACTAAGATCTCTACCAAAATTATATTGAGAACCTACTCTGACGACTTAATGGGCCCTCGAAAGTTTTTGTTCTGGTTGAAATTTTGGTCACTCAAGCTGATTGATTCTACTGCAGGTTAGGAAGGTGATAGGATTTCTCATGGAAAAATTTGGCAAGGAACAATTCCTGCCACTAGTAGTGCCAAAGGGGATTATTATTTACTAGTGCTTCAAAAGAGGCAACATTCTGTTTCGTGCCTGAGGTTGTTTCTGCAAGCCAGCATAAAGTTGACTCCATACTATTACTAGCAGCTGTAATTGTTCCTTGTCAATTCGCCCATAAGAAATTAAATTAACTTCTTGTCCTAGGGCTTACTTATCATTGCTGTGTTATGGGTGCAACACAAAATTTGCACGTGTGTAGCATCTGGTTGTGTTGTAGTGAGATTAAATAGGTACAAACACACAAAAATAGAATAGGTCTCATAATGGGTACAAAAAGGTGGAAAATGATTTTAAATATGCACTTATAAAATGCTTCGACACCAGTCCATTTGATGTATTAGCGCATGCTCTACTTAAAAAATGAACAGTGTAGTTAATTCCAACTGTGGCTAGAGGTGCAAATGAAGACCATTTTTACTTTCTCTACGCCTGTGTTGCACTGTGTCAGTGCATATAGCAGGTAGTGATATTTAATCTGAGTGTTGTAATAGACTTAACTAGACCTATGCTATCCTCATGACTTATAAACATACTACAATGGCAAATAGGAAGTGACCTGGTCGGAAGTGCGAGCGTGCCTCTTGAAGAGTAGCTTTCCAGCTGGAGGACGTGTAATCTTATTATAGTTGTTCCAGTCCTTGGCTAGCAGGTGCACCATGTAGAGACCAGCGAGCCCGGCGGCAGCTACCACCACTAGGTGTAAGAAGTGTTGGCCTCCGACCACACATAGGGGTAGTGCGACCAGCAGTAGCGCCACCGCTACGCCGCGCCGCATCTTTGTCCTTTCCTCCTTCCTTCCTTCTTCACTTGCCACAGCCACGCCAGTAACACACTTCCACTATTCTCTCTCACTCTTCAGCAATATCTATAAAAGAAGATATTATTTGTATAATCAAGTACAGTATATTTAATGTGCAATGAGTTGTAATGGAGTGTGTTAACTGTATGTGCTCATAGCTAGTAAAAAGTGATTTAGAAATCAAAAATAAAATAAATAACTACTTGATCTTTTATTATTTATTAAGAGTGCCATTGCTTAATACTGATTTATATATGCAGGGGCATCATTTAAGGGGGCAGGGGGCGAATGCCCCCCCCCCCTGGATTTAGAATTTTAAGTGTATAAAATATATTTTTTGTATTTTATATTTAAATAATGCCAACTTATGCACATAAAACTTAAGTTTTATTATTAAAGTTTCTAATTTATACATGCTTAATTAATTAAAAATATGCAACAAGGTTACTGTTGCCGAAAAAAAAATCTTGTCCCCCCCCCCCCCCAAGAAAAACCTGAAATGAAGCCCCTGTATGTGTGTATATAAAATTTATAAATGTGTACATGCGTATGCCTGTGTGCTTGTGTGTGTGTGAATCTTTTTTTAAGTCGATATTCAAGCAGCGTCACTCCTACTATTTTCGCTTTGCAGACAAATGGAAACCACGTTATTGACTCACTTCAAGCTATCACCACGCAAAATTACTTCACACCGTCCTGACTTACCTTGTATATATTTTTGGGAAATTTTTTGAAGTGGTCTCAGTCACTTAAAAAATTAATAAGAAGTTAATTTTACTACCTACTACACTACGCAATGCAGCAATGGAGTTATTAGCATTTGGTCATCTTTCCAGCAAGATCAACGACTCGACGAGCGAGCCGTCGCGCACCGGTCCGAAGACCTCACTAAATCACTCAATCTGTAGTAGCGACGGGCGGTGTGTACAAAGGGCAGGGACGTAATCAACGCGAGCTTATGACTCGCGCTTACTGGGAATTCCTCGTTCATGGGGAAAAATTGCAAGCCCCAATCCCTAGCACGAAGGAGGTTCAACGAGTTACCCGGCCCTTTCGGGTTAGGAGGACACGCTGATTCCTTCAGTATAGCGCGCGCGCGGCCCAGAACATCTAAGGGCATCACAGACCTGTTATTGCTCAATCTCGTGCGGCTAGAAGCCGCCTGTCCCTCTAAGAAGATCATTTGTCGCCGGTAGCATGAAGGGATACCAGAAGCGACTAGTTAGCAGGCCAGAGTCTCGTTCGTTATCGGAATTAACCATCAAATCGCTCCACCAACTAAGAACAGCCATGCACCACCACCCGTGGGTACCAAAATATCCTGAGACATTTGTAAAAAATCAAAGAATTAAGTGAATCGTTTTATTTTTCTCTAATTATTAAATTATTTTCATGTAACATATCTACGTGCAAATTCCTCACTGAATTTCCATGAAACTTCTTTATCGTGTACCGGTGTGTTTATAAGTTCTTTTAAGTTGCATATCACCTATTTCAATTAGCACAATTTTTAATTTGCATTTCAAATTATTAAATATTTAAATTGTTGTAAATACACCATAGTTAATTTGTTAAAGATAATGTTATTATTTTTCACACTTTTCTCACGCTAGTACAGTTGGTTTATTTCTTTTCTAGCATAAAACCCTTTTATTCAAATTTGGACTTGTGGGAGTACTGTATGCAAAATGCATAGAAGCTAAAAAATGTTCAGTACAGAAAAATATATTTACATTGTATGCCCACAAAACGAACCATATCTCATACAAATATAACTATTAAAACAACTAAAATGTTTGGTGAACCTCCCATTTAAAGAGCAGTTTTTGACCTTAAATCCTATAGGCAGACATGTTTTGGTCCTAACTTTTGTTGAGTGACATGTCACTGGGATTTGTCCACTGAATTTTGATACAGCCTGCCTTGTGGGGTGGGTTGGGACGGGGGATAAACTTGCCAATAAATTATTTAAGAGAGGAGAATTATCTCTCCCAAAGAAATTATCTTTTAAAATATTAATATTCCTACCCGCTGGATTGTCAAAGTTTGTATTTTAAAAATGCTGAAATAGTCTCCATTTTGCAACTTGAAATCAAAACTTTCCCGTGGGAAGACAGGCACAGTACGTCCTGTACTAGATACCCCCTAAAGGTAAACTGTCCCGTTGTGAGTATACGTATTTATGTGTACGCACACACAAGTACACATAACAACATGCAGGGTGAACATTCACTTTAATCATATAAGAAGTGGAACTCGACACACCACACTCTTATGATCGCAGTGCCGGCTTATGGACTTGACCGCCTGCCTTTCTTCCGCTCTCGGTACGTTACGACACTCCGCTGTCCTTGCCAAGACGAAACTCGCGAACACAAATAAGGAGCTTTCTTTCTCTATAGTCCATGTAAAGGGGAACCTGTTAAAAGTTTCTCCGCAAATATGTTCATGCGCAGACCCTCTGTGGTCGGGTCGTTGGATCACGCTTCTATAGATGACCCGTCAGCAGAGATAGTCTATACGTGGTATGTTCTCCCTCATGCATGACCTAGCATCCTCGTAGTATACTACCTTCCTCAGGTCAAGCATCATCATTTCCAAGTATGTAGGCTACACAGTCTACGTGTGTCGCTCCCCCCCCCCTCCCCCACAAACAGTACATTTGAATGCTGCAGCTCTCTCCTTCCAAGAGGTTTCCCTTTCTTTCCCGATAATATACCGAACGACAAAACAGGAAGTTGTTTGCGTAAAGCAAAGGTCACGTCTTAACCAGGGGCGGGCACCTGGATTTTGAATTTTAAGTGCATAAAATATACATTTTGTATTAATAATGCTAACTTAAGCACATAAAACTGAAGTTTTATTATTAAGGTTTCTAATTCATACATGCTTAGTTAATAAAAAAGATGCAACAAGGTCACTGTCACCGGAAAAAAAAACTTGCCCCCCCCCCCTCCATAGAATAACCTGAAATGACGCCCCTGCTTAACAATAGCATTGGGTATCTACACCGCCACTGTTTTTTTATTATTGGCTCCTTTAGTGCTAAAGTAGAAACACTGGGAGTGCATGCAAGCATACACATGATCGCGTAGCGTGCGTACGTACGTACGCTAACTACTTTCAAGTAGGGGAGACCGGGGCTAGTTGCAACACTTTCAACAGTTTGCTCTATAGCAAATGTAATTATAAGTGCAGAAAATCTGTACATCGGGAAATATTTCCTGTAGATCTTTATGTATAATATAATATGAACATAACATGGTAATAATAAAAGTTATAAAACATAGAGCTATACATTAATAACACTGTTATGTGTTGCAACTTGCCCCAAGCATGGGGCAAGTTGCAACACTTATTCCCATGTATCAGAATCATCTGTATCACAGTCGCCACACACGTAAACAGGGTTTTTCCCTGCACAAGACCAATGTGCCCATTTTCCGCAAGAAGTACACTGAACCCATTCTTCATTTGTATCGTATTTCGTAGCACACACTAAGCACACTTCCTCTTCTTCGCTCAAATCACGTTCTTCAAATTGTATTTTTCTTCTTGCAAGTTTCTTTGAATTTAAAGTCTTGTATTCTTTCCTTTCATTTTGTGAGTCTTTCTTCGTTTTCTTAGCTTTCTGCGATTTCCTTGATTCAGCTTCCGCCTTTTTCCTTTTTTTTCTTCGCTGTTACGCTTTTCTTCTTCAATCGCTCTTTTCTCAGGAGTATCTGTGAGAATTGCCGACTTTCTTATTTTCCTTCCTCTGCGAGATGTGTTTAAGCGGGGTGGTGCTTTTGGGAATGGGCGAACAATCTCTGGAATAGAAACACCACTTAGTCCAGGTATTGGGAGGACTGTTGGGTAAGCAACTGTATCCACAGTGCTTGGTCCAGATGGTGCATCACATGTTGAAGCAATATCTTCCTGAGTAGAGCTACCTGCCTGTTGACTATTAGGATCTGGACGGTCAGTAACGAATGCAGGAGCAAAGTCTTCTTCTGAAAATATGTTCGGGTTAAAAGGAGAGATACCAGTTTTCTGAAAGCCTGATGTAATGTTTGCTGGTGTCAATGAGTGTAAAAATGCTACCTTGACTATTGCTGGCAAGTCAAAAATAGTTAGTGTCTTTCCAGGATGTGTCTTGTGCCAGGAATTAATTCCAGTTTCACACCGCCTTTTAAAAGGTCCAAACACAGATACATCCAATGGCTGTAAACGATGGGAACAATGTGGAGGAAATGAGAGAAGTATTACACCATTTGTTTTACACAGATCAATAACACAGCAACTTATGTGTGAACAGTGGTTGTCCAGAAGTAGTAGCACGGGATTTGTAGGTGTTGGTGAGCTAAGAGAGATGAAATGACTCATAAATTTAATGAATGTTTCCTCGGTCTGCCAACCAGACTTGCTGCCACATCCTACACAACCTATCGGCCCATCACGTATAAAATGATCCTTAAAGTTCTTGCGAGGGAAGATGAACATGGGAGGTAAAGATGATCCTATAGCACATACAGCTGTAACTACTGTGATCATTTCACCACG
>PNEQ01003855.1:4106-41105 GCA_003012365.1 Medauroidea extradentata
AAACAAATTTCCGTCCCATTACACAACTACAAAAACAATCCACAAAAAAAACATTTTCACCAGACGACACTGACCTTTCGTTGGCTTCATTCCTGTTATTTTACCTTGATGTTTGCTCTGCCGCTGTCCTTCGAACCGCCGCGGTCTGGATGAGTTTTCTGATGCTGCATCTGCTCACCCGATGTCGCCGCTGGTCTGCATACATTTTTTCTCAGAATTTATACGTTTCTCGTGAACGGCATTGAGACCGCGGTGCTGCCATCTCGGGGCAAGTTTCACAAAACTCCGCCCATCCCTCGAATTATCAGCCAATCACGGGGCCTTGAACTCGCCTATTGGCTAATGACGTTGCCGCAGCCAGTGGAACAGCCAAAACACTACAGCTGCAGAGAATTTGTCTCGCAAAATGCATGCTTCTGACCGCAATTTTTAACTTAAAAGAACTTATTTACCTTATGCTAATCGTGTCATGTTGTACACAATGCAGCATTACATACGTAAACTGTATTTTTGTCGTTGACAGCAGACTATTAGGTCTCTTCTTGAAGTTTGAACCATGCAGTTCACATTGATTTATCAGACGGCGCTAAAGTTAAGATTTTATTCAGAGTAAATTGTATTTTATTGCTGCACAAACAAACTACTATCCACATTTATACTCTTCATAGTTCAAGCCATATTCATAAACTACTTCATTTTAACACAATTTCACAATTTGAACGTATGTTGTTGTTGTTGTTTGTGTGTTATGTTACATTAATATGTACAGTATTGTGACGTCGCAGAGAAATCATCATGGCGGTTCACGTTTTTACCGCGCAAAACAAACTGCTCATTTCATTTAAGTTTTTATAGAGTTATACAGACGCAATGAAAGTAAGTACGGTACAGTTGTTCATTAAATTAAACACACTTTTAAATAAAAGTATAATAAAAAAATAGGAAAATTTCCCTATTTCGCGGCTGAAGATTTTGTAGTGATAATTATGAATGAAGCCCAGAAAGAAATGCTAAAGAACTATGGCAAAAATTACATCTGTTTTGACAACACTCATGGTCTTAACCGTTACGGCTTTGAATTGACTACTCTTCTTGTGCTAGATGATCTTAATCAAGGATTCCCGTGCGCATTTATGTTTTCTAACAGAGGAGACTCGGCAGTGGTTGATGTGTTAGCCTCTGTGATAGCAGATGCCATCGAATCATCGATTGAAACAAATGTTTTCATGTCCAATATGGCTGAGGTGTTTTATAATGCCTGGATGAAGGTTATGCCACCTCCACATTTTCGTCTCTTCTGTTCTTGGCATGTAGACAGTGCCTGGCGGAAAAACTTACCTAAAATTAAAGGTCGTAAAAAGCAAGCTGAAACTTACAAATTACTTCGGACTTTGCTAACGGAAAGAGACGAAGAAGCATTTGTTTGTATGCTACCTCAAGTAATTGAGATAATGAAAAGGGATACAGACACTAAAGATTTTGGTGTGTATTTTGAAAATGAATACATACAAGGGTTCCATAAAATGCTGGGCTTATTGCTATCGTCTACATGCTGGACTGAACACGAACATGCACTTAGAACGCATGCATGGTGTCCTAAAGTACATATATATGGGTGGGAAAAACCCGAAACGACTGGATCGGGCACTACATACATTAATGCGGTTTATGAGAGACAAACTTTATGATAGACTAATTTATTTGAATAGAGGGAAAGTTACAAGCAAGATTTCTGCCCTTCGTCACCGACATAAGGAGTCGCTAAAACTCCCAACCGAAGAGATTATGTTTGATGGAAGTATTTGGCATATCCAGTGAACACAAAGTAATGAGATTTACGAAATAAGGCAGACCGAACACATGCAGTGTCTGTGTGACCTGCGTTGCGATGAGTGTAAAGCTTGTGTTCATGCTTTTGTATGCAGCTGTCCCGATTCTGCAATTAAATTTAATACGTGCAAGCACATTCATGCCATCAGACAAAATTTAGGCCTACACGAAAATCCTGCAGAAGAGAACAGCGATTCAGAAAGAAATTTGGCCATAGCAGAAATTCCAAATGTGAGTAAACAAGATTTGATAGTAAAGGTATTGCGACATAAGAAACAAACGGATGAAGACAAGGAACAAAGGAAGGTTAAAATCAGACAGAATTTAGAAAACATTCTGGATGAAGTTGAATCCGATGAAGATTTTGAAATAATTACTAGACTGTTTCAACCAATCCTCCCAACAATGAAAGCCAGGAAATTAAAGAGATCTCTTCCCTTAGCAGAGGAGCCCTCCAGTTCAAAAGTCACTAAGTTTGAACCACAAATACGTCTGTTTTCCACGAAAGTAACTAAAAAGAAAATATCTCTTTTGATATCCAAACCCAACGTAGACGAAAAAGAAGCAATTGCTGCCTCCTTATTGTTGCATTGATGTCCCAAGTTGTTTAATTTTGTGTCGTCTAGTTAAATTTTTTTTTTTTTAATCTTTTTTGAATTTTTAAGAAGATTCCTAAGAAAATTGTATATTCGAGTTAATTTGTAAACTAACATATTATAACGCAGGGGCATCGGAAGTGGAGGGGCAAGAAGTTCATTTAGTTTTTCATTTTGCGACAGGGCGATACAAAAAAAACTAAGAATTGTTTTGATAAAGTTTTGAATTTTTTTGCTGGACTCAGGTACCGTATTTGTCGGCATATAGGACGACCCCGCATATAAGACGAGTCATGGTTTTGAAGGTACAAAATCTTGACAAAAAGTAAATTACTAATTTTAAAATTCCCGACAGAAAAATATTTTTTCCCTTTGCCAGAAACATTAAAAATTTAGTTTAAATATTTTCAATGCATTTATTACCGGCATATAAACATCATAGTAGACACATAAACGAATAACATTGACTACTACTGCTCTCCGCACGCCTAAGAGCCAAGGAAATGCACGGCAGCAGCCGGCGATATCTCCATTTGCCGGCAGGTGTGCACGACTTGGCAACGCCGGACTGAGGCACGCCGCGCACTACATGGCATCGCCAGGCAACAACAGCTGCTTGCAAGATCATTGCATTCCTGTGCGCTGTTGTCCGCCAGCCTAGCACTAGACGTTAAACACGTGAATGTGTGGTATGGTACCTAGATCCTCGTTTGTTTCTACCAGTGAGTCTTGTGCTTGCGAGACAAAGGATGCAAGCATGCGGACCTAGATCCTCGTTTTCTCCGCCCGAGCGAGAGTTGTACGCTGGCGAGACAAAGTATCTCGGCACGCGCTCACATCGATCGCCGCTTCGCTGCGAGGAAGTGTCCTTTATTATGAATGACGCTCATCAAAATTTTGTACCGTTAATTTTATTAAAATAAATGGGGCACTAGTTTTCATTTGTGACGAAAAATGCAATTCCCTGAAACATCATACAACTCTACAACTTACAGCTTTCAAACGATTTTTGGCTACCAAAAATTTTTGCACCCTCATATAAGACGAGAAGTAATTTTTGAGGGCCAAAAATATGTAAAAATTTTTTTCTTATATGCCGGCAAATACGGTAAGCTCTTATATTATTAGCATTCTTAGAAATGTACATTAAGAACTAAATATTTGATTGTTACTTGTACAGAAGCACTTTAAGGTAAATGGGCTTAACGTCTCTAAGATCATTAGAGACGGTGTGCTGGTGCTAGCCCAGCTTTGGTAATCGGCATATGGATTTTGTTTACATCTGTTCTGTGTGGTGGTGCGAGCATGCATCGAGCAAATTATGAACTGTCTCCGTCTGGCTCCGGACTTCTGTTCGGCGATCTTCGGGCCCTCTCGGCAATACTCTGGTTCCCCTCCCTCTGGCCGCCCCTTCCCTGCCTACCCCTTCCTTCCTGCCAAGGTTCGCTGCCTCGGCCGGAGCAGACACTCTTCTTCTGGCAGTGCTTCGCTTCTGATCACCTTACTCGACAATATGGGACTCACTCATCGTACCGTCGAACGGCGTTGCTTGTTGCGGTAAGATGTTGCTTTTTCTAGTTTTGTTACGGCCTAAGGTTTCCGGAATTTGGTACGTCATGCGTATTTTCCCTTGTAACGTTCAATATCTCTTTAACTTTAAATTGTATCGTGGTTTGTACAGCCGGCGGCATGCCGAGTGAGTTACCATTATTCAGGTTCTATTTGACCGTGCCTCAGTTAGTCAAATTATGGGGCTTAAACTTTGACGCTTGATAATTGTGCCATACCATGTTGTATTGTGTAATTTGCTCGGTGATTGCAATATACAAATATTTTTGTTAAAATATTTTGGATTTTATTTCTGTAGAGTTGCGTTATGATCTCGGGAATATCACATTTGTTTCTTGTGTTGCTACAACGCAGCACAGCGGTAGCACTCAACTTAATAGTTTCAAGGGAATTTGGGATAGAATCGGTCATGGTCTTTTGTTAAAAACTATATACCTCAGCATTTGCCTAGAGTCATTTCGGGAAACCATGGAAAACAGAAATCAGGATGGCTTGAGAGAGGTTTCGAACATGCATACTCCCGAATATGAGTCAACAAGGCTAACCGTAGCGCCGGCCCTCGTTTGGCAGTGCGTAAACGGAGACGTAATTTATTTCAGCACAGAACAGAATTTTTCAGCATAACGTAGTACAAATACTTCCCTCTGTTTAGGCCAAGCTCGATAGTTTTACAGCTACTTAAAAAATACAGTTTTTTTTTAAAGAAACATAACTACCATATCAAAGAATCCCTACATTGTTTTGTCACAAATATCTCATTATAATTTTGACCTAATTTTTTTGGTAGCAATAAACCTTACAGTTTTTCACATTTTGCTCCTAAAGTATCACCATTTTTTTAATGAAAAGCTTAAGTCAAATTTTATATAAATAAATTATATATATGTATATACATTATTTATATATTGCAATCAAATAGTGCATTCTTCAGCAAAACGTCTTGATAGAATTGTGTATCATGTGCTTGTTCGTAGACTTAAATTTTTTCAAAGCATTTTGTTAAAAAAGTTTGGAATTTTTTCTGTACCAATGTGAAAAAATGCTACCTAGCATGGCCTTAAAAATAACTACTCCGATGCCTCTGCCAAAATTTTAGGTTTATGTGATAGTAACTTTTTTTTATCTCAATTTTCAACAGTTTCATTGAATGTTTTATGTTGTGGTGCTAATGTGCTACAATGATTGTATTTTTGTAGTAATTTATTTTGTTTGAAAAATCTCGATTTTTTTCAACACTTGCACTTCATGTTTTGAATATGTAGTGATAAATAATATGCTAAAGTTATTTTTTTTTGTAGGCATTATTTTATTGAAAAATTCTCAGTTTTTTCAACAGTCGTATTTCATGTTATCCTATCTACTGCAAATAAGCTAAAATACTTGTGTTTCTGAAGCCAATGTTTTGTTTAAAAATCACAATTTTCTTCAACTGTTTTATTTAATGTTTTACTTTGTGGGGCTAATGTACTAAAATGATTATATTTTTGTGATAATTCATTTTCAATGAAAAATCTCAATTTTTTTCAAACAATTACATTTATTGTGTTGTACATATGTGTAATGATATTATGCTAAAATGATTATGTTTTTGTAGTAAATATGTTGCCGAAAAATTCTCAATTTTTTTTGCAGTGGTTTTTGATTTTTTGATATGTAGTGCTAATATAATAATTGTTTTTCTGTATTAAATATTTTGTTTAAAATTCTAATTCTTTTTAACAAAAGCATTTCATGTTTTGTTATGCAGTACTAATATACTTACATTGTTGTTTTTGTACTATTTATTTTGTTTAAAAAATATTTTATGTTTCAACAGTTGCATTTCGTGTATTGTAAATGTAGTGCTAACGTGCTAAAAAGATTCTGTTTCTGCACTAACTATTTAAATGATCTCAATTGTTTTTTCGGCAGTTGTGTTTTATGTTTTGCTATGTAGTTTTGATATGGTAAAATAATTGGATTTCAGTAGTAAATATATATATATTTTTAAAATAATTTTTCAACAGTTGCATTTAATGTTTTGCTGTGTTATGTTACTATGATAAATTAATTAAGTTTTTAGAGTAAAAAGTTTGTTTAGTAAATCTTAAATTTTTAGAACATTTGCACTTTATGTCTTGCTGTGTACTGCTAGTATGGTAAAATGAAAAATTGTATTCTATTAGTTATTACTTTGTAAAAAAAAAAGATCTAAAGTGATTTCAACTGTCTCACTCTATGATTTGCTGTATTACGAGACCAAGTGACGGATTTAAGGGAGAGCTACTAAACTGAAGGCCACTCTCACCTCCTCAATTATGTGTTTAAAAATTAAGTTACCAATGCTTATCCAATCGCATCCGAGGTAGCTGGAATTTTTGCTCTGTAATGATCAAACTACATGTAATGTTTCATACTAGTTCGTATATTATTATGTTCTGTAATGACAAACCATCACACGTTTGTGCAGGTATTCTGTACAATTCATACATCATATAGCGTCAGTTGCATACATATTTGATTGGTACTTGCAGCAGAAACATCTTGATTGCGAAAATGGGAAGGGAAGTGGGCTTAAGGTCTCGTCGAGAGCCAAGATCATTACAAACGGTAACACATACACAACAATAGTTCAAAGGAACTTGAGAATAAATCGGTTGTGACCTTTCGTTGAATCCATCCCAGTATGTAACAAAAGTGATTTCGGGAAACCACTGAAAACAGAAATCAAGATGACCGAAGAATGGAATCGAACACATATGCTTCCTAACATGCGTGAGAGAGTCCAGTGTTCTAACCGTTCTGCCAACTCACTCAGTAGTGAGTAAACAGAAATATAATTTATTTCAGCATGTTTTTGGATAAAATGGGAGGACGAAGATACCTAGTTTTTTATATCAGAATAGGCACAAATTTTAGGGAAAAATTGCCTCTTCTAAAAAGTAAAATAAAAGTCATCTGAGCCACCGTCAAAATGCTTTGTTTTTGTAATATATATTTTGTTTTAAAACTTTTAATTTTATTTCAGCAGTTGCAATGTCATTGAGAAAATTCACAGAACAGTTCATATAATTTGCAATGCAATAAAATTGTTAATTAATAACTTAGGGGAACTATTCATACATCAGCTATCTATAACAAGCACCCCAGATTTTTTTTTTCTTTAAATCTTTGAAATATTTTCATAGGATGAATTATTTTGTACTTACAGTCAGTACTTAAAATCGTGGTATATTCAAAAATATATTTATTTAAAATTATTTCCTGCATTTAAGTCTCGTGTGTTTGAAATTTTGCAATCATATGTATTAAACTTAGTACTATTTTTATTACAATTTCCCTCCTAATGTTGCCATGTCATCCAGTTCTGAGTTACGTCTAAGGTTTCAGGACTCTAGTTAATCAGGAAGTTACTAAATTTGTACCAAACAACGAGACCAGAAAGCGAGTTAATAAAACCCTAAATTAATATACTGTTTATTGTTACTGAATAGACAAACAGGGAAAAAAGCGAGTTTGTAAAAACGTGTTTAAAAGTCTAAAATTTGTTCAACATTTGCACTTTATGTTTTGTAGTAAATAATGTGTTTAAAATATCTCAAATTTTTTCCAACACTTTTACTTTATATTTTGCTGTATTGTGACTTGTGTTTGACAAGGAGACGTGGCGAGACTCGACAGCTGTCTAGTGCTGTAATGCTAGTATAGAGGAGGTGATACAGCCGAAGTTGTCAAGGTCAAGCCGAGCTCAATTCTGCAGCTAGAGAAAAAAAGATGAGATAACGCTGGATTTTTTTTCTTTTGTGGACTGAGTGCAATGCTGGACCTTATTTTTAACCGTGCTGCAATGAGGGTGGAAAAAAACTGTCTCGTCTCTCGACCCCAACTCCCCAATCCCCCTTGGCTACTTTCGCTTCATTTTCTTGCAGGTTAATACACTTAAACAAATACGTACTCCTCAAGCCCGATGCTGGGCGATATCAAAACCACGTGGCACCCGGCCACCGGAGACGCGTCCATTCACCTTGCCATCTCTCACACAACAACCTCCAGGGAGCACATCCTCCCGAGGGTGGAAATACCTTGCACAAGATGTCCGCACCAAATGACAAAAACTGCCAAAATTACCACTAGCTGGTGGACTACCGTTAAATACAGTAGAGTCTTGTTATAGCGAAATGTCACGGTTCTGGGTTCAAACTTCACTATAGCTGTGTCTTCGCTATAGCCGAATTTGGCCAATTCTCACGCCTAAACCCAAAAAATGCATTAAAACGTTTTTAATATTATTTAATTACAAAGCAGTACGTTATTTTAAGGAAATATAGGTTTATTTCAACAGGTAAGTATGCGCTGGTTACAGTGATACCCATCAAGTATGCGTGAAACTATTCGCTAAGTCAAAACAGGCCAAATCTCCGCCGCGTTAGGTAAGTATGGCTATCAATCGCTGGACCGCCTCAACAGTGTTTCGCCTGTGCGGGCACGTGGCAAGAGTACACGCGCCGGCAGTCAACATGATTACACTGCCGGCCGCTGCAGACTGTAATTAGTTTGACGAATGTAGCAATTTATTTATTTATTTTAGCATGCATGCTCTGATGATAATTCTGTGTGCCCTTTCACACTGTGTCACGCATCGAATAATTTTTGCGCTTGTCCGAGACATATAAGTCTGCTTAGATGGGTGAATGTAATTGTTCACTTGTCCGTTGGCCAGGTAATGCTAGTGTTATTTGCCAGCAAAAATAAGCGACGCCAACATTCGTAGTTTCGTTATTTTCACGCACTAGTAGTGAACTGTGTTCAGCGGCGGCACAAAGTTAAGTTTGAAGCCAATTAGCAGTAATAGAAGTGGGCGTAATTGTACGCATTGACTTTGAGCAAGGTCACAAGTTTGTGATTTTATTCCGGCAGTGTACCGACAGAAAACAGGTCTGACCTACATGAGCGCTACCAAATCTAGATAGACAGTTCGTTGAAAAGCAATGCTAAAGCTAGACATGGTCATTTTCACACACGGCCCACCACCCGTGATTTTTTTCTTACTTTTTATTTTTATTTCTTCCCCTTCACCTATCCAAACAGACGCTTTCTAAGACAAAAAAATATGACTTACTCTTGTTCCCACGCTATTCCTGACGGTGTGTATGATACTTTAACAATGCAAAGGCCAGCCTGCAAGGATTTATTGTTTCTCGCTCAAGTTTATGGGATGTTTAGTGTGTTAAAATTATAATTTATAATTAGTGTACAGTAAATGTTGAAATTGCCCTTAAACAAAAAAGATAAAAACACGTAGGGCTGACTGCGTGAACATAAAGATGAATCAGAACAGCAAATGCACTCACACAGGATGCGTCCTCTCATCCGCCATCCTTGCTGCTTATCTCAAAAAGCTGAAGGTCTATGGAGTAAAATACAAGCAGTAGCAAGCTAAGCAGAGATAAGCACGAGTAGTTGTGTAAGTGCGTGTGTGAGGGAAAGAGAGAGCGCTATAGTATCTCCCAAAGGCATTTTTTCGGTATGCGTGGTGTGTGTGAGACTCAGGTATAGCACAGCCGGCAGCAATTATTCTTAGTGAAGAAACAGCATATGTCCGCTGTTATTCAGTCAGAACACGCAGTTTTTGTTCCAAATAGCCGTGTTGTTATCTAAGCTGAGCGGAAGCTTTTTGGGAGCGCTTGACAACTGTTTCTGGCATCTGAGCCTTCCTCTTTTATCTCACCCCCCCCCCCATTCCAGTCACTTGTTACTGGCTGTGGTTTTTTATGTACAAGCAGGTTGAGGGAGGGACAGAGACATTATTGAACTTTCTCATTTGTGCGAGTATCCGAGCAACCCTCTTCTTGTTAACCATACACAGGATCTAGACACAAGTGACAGAGTAGCGGGCTGATGCGCTTGGCCACGTCGCCGAAACACAAATACCTACTCACTTCACAAGGTCACGTACATCGCAGCAAGCCTGCTTCACACGACTCACCATACATGTTTCTACTCATAAAAATTAACATTTTTCGTGGAATTTTTTCGCAGTTTTTTGACGGTTCCTCAAAAAGACTTCGCTATAACCGCGTTTTCACTATTTCCGTGTTCGCAATGACGGGATTCTACTGTATAATATTAAATTACACAGTATTTGTTTAGTTGTTTAATAAAGTCACAAAAGAAAAAATATACTCGCAGATTATACAGAATATTCACAAATCAATCATTATATACCTAAATCAATAATTATTCCTTAAATAGGAAATCAGCGTCATGAACACACCCATTACTAATGGGTTTAATTATTATTATTTTAGACAAAAAATTAACGGCTCGGCCCATCTAAAAAAAAGGAACAATACATAATCACAGCATACAAATCCAAAATCTACATATTAATATTACTATTGAGGGTTAACTATCCTGGACCAATAAAACATAACTTATAACATTGCTTGATGTAAACTACACTTAGCACATCTTGGCATCCTGGGATCCTGTATCAATACTGCCACTTGAGCATAGCACGACAACACATGAGCTTGCTCAAATTATCAAAAAACCAGAGAGAGAAGAAGAAGGAAAAAAAAAAGGAATAACTTCAAATAGAGGTGGGACGGGATGGCCAAGTACTTTACAACGTATTAGGTGTTTCAAATTTGCGTTGATGTAATAAAATATAAGAAAATGTGGAAAATAAATATTTTCATACTTAAATGTAGTGAATGTAAATTAAGTGTTCATTCCAGTGTATTCAGTGTATTATTACATTTGTTTTGGGCTATTAAATTATCGTATTTCCAACAGTTAGGTTTTAAACAATTTCAGACATGCTTGATGATTGAAAACCATGTTACATCTATTTAACAGAATATAGTAAAATTTATGTTACAATACTAATAACTCAAATTTTTCAGGCCTTTTCATTCCAAAAGAAAAAATAATTTTTCCTCTAGACCCAAGTGAAACGGTAGGGGCCTGTTACATTCAAAATCATCTTATTTTTGGGTAAATACTGTATTTTACGAGATATGCACAATTTTCCAGCAGTAATAAACTTATTGTAGAGTGACCTGGCCTCACCAGCCATGTGATTTCCATTTTTTTATTCTTTTTAATTTTGAAGATGTTTACTTGACCCCAGTGTTAGTCTAACACCGACCACAATGCCAGCCCACGCATAAGAGCCCCCAACTCACTAAGGCAGCAACCTGTCACTTTGGTTTAATTTGATATTGTGTGCAATGTGAAGTGAAGCCCCACATTTCATATGTTGCCCTGTGAAAGTCGTGAGCCTGTCTGACTTTCTGAGTGCAAGTGCATAGTTTGTTCGCCGAGATTTCATGATTTCAATTAAATAGCTTCTTTATTCGTTATTTAGCTATAATTTCTAACATCAAGATCTGTGAATGAACTTAGTGTTAGCTAAATTTTCATAATTACTGTAATAATTTTTTATATTGATCAGTCAATTTTGTCGTAGAGAGTTCAGACTAGTCACAATTTGTTTAGCTACGTATTTAATGAATTTTATCTAAGTAACTTATTGATGTAATTTAAAGGCCACAGGGCGTACTTCACATTTTCCGTTTTGTGTAAGTTTGATCTCTGTGGATGGCCTCAGGCGTGTGACAGGTTGATGCCTGAGGAGCACGTGAGGTTGGACAAAAGGCCTTGAATTCTGGGAATCGCCCGTTACAAAGTTTCCGGCGATGGCCGCAATGTATCACTCCGCCAGTGGTGCCTTTAGTATATTGTCAACATGTTCTTTTTAATGTAATCTAGAAATTTATGTATTAAGTATACATTGCCAGGAGTTGTACATTTTGAATTGAGAGTTCTGAGCAGCCTGTGTAAAGCATAGTAATGATAAGAGTTCCGAAGGGATATGTGTGATGGGTTGGAGGCTATGGCAACCCTGGTCAGCCACACGTGTCCTGGGCTCTCCCCAGCTCTGCTTGACCCGCTGTGAGATGAAGACGTGTCTGGACTGCGTTTGCTAGATAAGGTGTTCACCCACTTGGCTGGGTGGACTACGTGATGGCGAGGACCATGTGCTTAAGTTGAATTAGCTTTGTTTCTTATTTAATCTCTATCTATTCACCGCTTGATAGAAGTTACAGTATTTTATTTGAGCGGCGCGGTAACTTTGGTACGAGTTTGCAGAGGCGTTTGGGCGTGATGTGCTCGGGCCTGAAGGAACTCTTATTTGTAACTCTTGCAAACTGCCTGAATCGCAATAATTTGTTTTAGTAGCCCACCAGCAGAGCATGTTCCTTTGTCTGTAAAGCCAAGTAATTTTGCACCTTAGTAAATGTGCCATTCATATGAAATCTGACTATTTTATTTCCGTGCTCTTACACGCCTTCGTAACCCTCAATATACCCTGAGATGAGAGTTCTCTCTCTGCCGCACACGATGCAGTGGTAGTCTGAAGAGACAGCAAGAAAACAGTTTTTCTGTGGTAGTTTGGGGCTTAAGTACCACTACACTATCATGTTTTTATTTTTTATCTTTACGACCACGACACCTTTCCATTCCGTTTGTAGAAACAAACAGCTCACAACTATAAATGAAATATATTTTTAAAAAATTGCCATACTTTCTTCATGGAAAACTTACAGCTGCATGCCACCAGCAAATATTCTGACATTTGTGACAGTGAAACTAATTAACTTTTGGTATCTTTCATGAATGTAACGTCACAATTGAGTTTTTTAAGAGTACCATCTCAAATTTGCATCTTTCGTGACTTTCATGATCATAAGACACTCTGATTGAACTACATTATAAGTCCTACTTCATCTGTCCATAACTTGGTAGCATTTAGCCATCAATCATCAATTATATTTCATGGATCTGATATTCTAAGCCCTAAAAAAGCTAGTAAGACTCATACATCAAGCCCTAATGTGTAACAACGTGACAAATTCAAGTGTGAGAGTGGGTCAGACACTTGAGTGCACTCACTAACTGATGGCATCATCAGTGTTACAGATTGACGCATCGCTGTGGCATCATAATATGTACATTAGTAAGTTTGCCTCCCAGTAGTGAGGTGTAGGCTTAACTGTGTTTATCTCCCGCCCCTTCAGGGCCAGTATCTAGCCACAGGAACCCCGGATGCAGATAATGATGTTATCTGTGAATTGTGATGTACGTGCAACGTCTTATCTGACGTAATAAATAAACGAGTAGGCAGCAAATACAAACTGCCGCACTGATACTACTGATAATCATCGCCCAGGACTTGTAAGCAAGAGTAGCTGGCAAGATCTTTTCCAATGTAAATAATGTGAACCTATGTATATAAATTTCCAGTGTATGTTAATGTATCTTGTATACTATAGTAAAATCCTGTTAAGAAGCTACTGAAGGGACTAAAAAATGTCAACTCCTTACCTGGGAAAACTCTTTAATTTTTACGGCAACACTGCTTTAAATACGTAACATGGGAAGTTGTTCGTTGTAGAGAAGTTGTGAGTGTCCGGGTGGCCAGCCTGTCATCAATAAACAGCCTCTGCCTCTTCCCCTCTCCTCACCGGCCACCATGTCCTCGTTAATGGTACTTTTGGCCCGCTGGACAGGTATAAAATGGCGAGCTCTTGCCAGTCTCATCACAATAGGTGCCACCCATTTACCAAAGCTTTCAGTAGTAATTTTGCAAAATATCCGTAGTTTTCGCTAGTTTTCCGTAGTGAATGTGTTATCTTAAGCCTGTGCTACAATGTCTGTAAATTAGCCATATAGAAATAACCGTAAATGCACCATAAGAAATGGACAGCTTTCTAGCTCTCCTACGGTCTTATGGCATCTAGGCAGTGGTGTGGTGTGTTGTAACACACACAGCTCAAAAGTGTGATAAATTTTTAGAATGATTGTAGCATTGCCTTTACATATGTATACACAATCACATTACCTGTTTCTCTGTAACTTCTGCATTTGTTGCTGGATCTACAGCATCACTTATACATATATTGGTAGCTGGCCTCACCAGACCATGTTGTGCCTATTATCAGAAGTTTGAACGTAATGTTGGTAGTAGATTTATTATATTTTTGCTATAAAATTTTGTACTCTCATCAAAGCTTAGTGCATCAGATGGCATACGAAAGTACACAATATTGTGATTTTAAATTTTCTACTGAAATAAGGTAAAGAAATCCACAGCCTGTGAATTGACACTTCCCAATATGAGTAAGGGATCCCATTCTCAAGAATGAAGATAAGTATATCATAAATATTTTGTTGAACACAATTCAGAATTTCAGAAATCTATTTATGTAAAGAATTAAATTGTCGCACAATCATTCCAGTTTACAGAGTAATACAGAGTAATCGTAATAGATAATGTAAATTATTAATTAAGTAATGTAGGCCAATTTGAGTAGGCTGTCAATGGGTTGGAAAAACCAATAAGTTCCTTTAAAGCATAGTTTTTTTAAAGCTACCGAAGTCCATTATTTTAAATGGAATAAAAAATAACTTCAACTGAATAGGTCGTGTTGGGCCTCTATTTAAAGCTAATTTAATTTGCCACAGTTTTCTCCTCTTGTGATTTTTTCATATCTTCACGGGCAGAAAAGTTACATTGGTTTGCATTAAAAGAAGTATTTACTGGCCCAGTGCAGTCATCAGTAAAGACCTGCTGGAGTCAGGAGGATTAGCAAGAATGTTGGAACTCAATGGGTTTTTTTCTTGTCAGGAAAAGTGGTGGACTCGGATTGTTCTAGTACAAGGAAATACATCACTTGGCCGAGCCGCGAAGCTTATTTAATTTATTATAAATATTTCAAACATGAGTCAATAATTTCATAAGCAAGATTGTTTGAGTTAGCACTGTCGCTATCATTCAGTAAATGCTGAGCTTTTAATATTTGAAAAGGAACACTATCTGTTAAAAGGAGTTTCCGGAAGCTATTGTGAGGGTTGGTAGTCTCGCACTAGCTTTCTAGTGCGGTGGCCAGTCCTCGCCCCAATTCTCCTACGATCAGTGAAGTGAGAGGATGTTGCCGGGGGGGGGGGAGCTTGTGAGAAGCCAGCCGTGCTGCAGGCTTGACAGTGCTTGGTATGGGCAGCTCTAAAGTAAAAAACATCGCACTGACGTAGTAAGTTTGAGTCTTTGATTTCTTTTGATTTTTGATTGTATTCTTGCTCGAACTGGCTGTCACACATTCATAAACTTAAATGTTGTAAAGTGTCACCTTCTTCAAATAAAACCAAATAATATTCACCATGAAGGTCCTCCGTTGTAATTTACACTGACGAACCCACCCCAAAACTGAGATTAGAGACACTTGTGTTTTATTGGTGGCATGACCGATGTTAGGCCACTTCCTTCATCGAAGGTCTGAGCAGTAGAGTACATAAGTAGCAGGAACGGTACCACTACTATACATATATATTTTTTCTCCCTGCAATTTCTAACTTCGAAAATGCTCAACTTTTTTTTAACCGTAAACATGACTGCAGCATCTTTGCTACCGTGTTTACACTGAAGTCACATTTACACGATTCACAAAACACGTGTTATTGAGATATTTTTGAAGCACTTAAACGTGTTCACATCTGGGAATATTCTGAATGATACTTGTATGGACAAACACGCTTCATTTTTCATATCCACACACGACTTGATTCAATTGCGTGAGTCAATATAAATCTTAAGGTTGGAAGTCTGTGGCCATGCTCAAAGTAATATGAACAATCAACTGTATGAGATCAAATTTTCTAACACATACGAACACCTTCCAACGCGTGCTGCGCAAAATGTAAACAAACTAGTTTGCAAATACGCTACCATCACCAATATATTGTTTCAGCAAACACGTGAGAAACAAAACACTGTCTGTGTGCCGGAGTGTGGGGAAAAAAATAACGCATCATACGATCCATACCTATGGATCGAAATACGTGCATAGCAATTCAAAAATGTTAAATTTCCGTAGTATTTCGGAGACAACCGTAAAACTGTAATAAGGCCGATTATTTGTATAAAACTATGGAAAGTTTGTATTATTCGGCAGCCCCACCTCAGCCTCCCACCTCTACAAACTTCAAAAAGGAAGCAGAGACTTCTTCGCCAGCTCTTTTAAAGGCGAGTGGTTTTCAACCTTCCCCCAATTCCGAAGAGTGTCTGCTTCTCTCGTTTACACTACCAACAGGAGGGAGCTCAGTGGCCTTCATCCAAGACACCATTCTCGAGTGCACAGCTCCCCTCCACCCACAAGGAACTCATCTCTGCCACGCGAGCCAGCCTAGTCATCCCTGTAGTAAATGATGTTATACCTAGTTAGGCAAACAATAAGGTAGTGCGAGAGGTGTTAAGCAAAGCCAATGATCTTAACTGTGCCGAGCCGGAGCCAGGATGTACGAACTCACAAGGAATTAAATACTCTTCATAAAACTCTGCTATCTTCCTAAGGGTTGGGTTGTAATGTTACATTTGTTAGCTAAGCAATGTTAAAGTAGTTTTAAGAGATGCACTAAAATGACCAGTTTACTTTCAGACCTTATTTTGATCCCAGCGAGCAATAAATATGTAACCTCAATGTGTGCAAGATATGAACATGGATTGAAATGTAAACAAGTGCTACGTTCTCTAAATCATTCAGGACAGTGCTGTCAAATGTGTTGACACTGTAAATCCAAACATGCAGTGCTCAGTCCTCATAGGTTTTTAAATATACTGAATTGGAAGAATTTTAAACAAAGTGTAATATAGATGTACTAGTACTAACAGTTTTAATGTTTACTTTGCCATTTTGGCACAATGGAACTTTTGTATTCTATTTCCAGCAATGACCATACACTAAACCACATTTACCCAAAATATTTTGGTTCTAGCATCATGTTAAGTTTAATTATACATACCTGTAGCTTATAAGAGCTCATGTTGTAGAGAATCAATGAAATAAAACAAATTTAGTACTTGTGTCCAGTCATAAAGTTTTAAGTAAAAAAAAATTATTTTCGACATGAAGGCGAGAATGAAAGAGATGTTGGACAGCGCATTCTTCAGCGCTGGTGACAGTTTTTGACATGATTTCTTAAAATTAATATATAATGAAAAAATGGAAATAACATGCCAACAGATCAGACTTCTGATATTCAGAATTATTTGAAGCAACAAAGAACAATAGCACAGTACATAATTGAGCCCATGACATAAAATTGTTGAAATTTAGCTTGGTTGAATTTTGCAGAGCTACCAGACAGAGAAGTTTACAAACCTGTTGTGCACGGTCCACGTTGTCCCTGAAAGGAAAAAAAGCGTCTGAGCCAAGTGCCACACCATCCAGCTTAGCAATCCACTCTGTCCGGTCCGCATCAGTCAGCGGAGAAGGAACGGACTCATACATGGCCGCCCAGCTGTCATATGGCATGTCCTTACCTGCCAACAAAGTGTGGAGCTATTATTTAAAAAGTGCTCATTCTACGACTTATAGCTGCTGCTTAACTTAAAGAGACCTGGTGAAAGCAAGGATAAAGATGAACAAGTTAAATTATATTCAGTGGGGTTTTAGGCCATGCTCTCTTGTTTCTAATTTTTTAGCGATATCAATTTTTTTTTAGTTTGAACGAGAGCAGATATCAAAAATCTATTTGGTAGTTTTGTTTAAAATCCTCTTCTCCACACTGGCTGATTTTTTCCAAGGCGGTAAATACTATGGTTTTAGCTAATTATGTATAACAAATAAATATCCCAGCTAATGCTGAGCCAATACCAATATGCAATATATACTGAACGATAGCCCATTTATTTATTCTCTTAAAAAATAATAATAAAAAAAACCCACAACCGCACTTGCGTCGTTACAGAAATTATTTACGCTTCCACATCAACATAAAGTAATACAGAATGTTAACTGAACCAAACGAAACAACAAAAATATAACGAAAGCTAGCACGTGCTGAACTAAAAGATACACCCTGACTCTAAACCAATAGCGGGTCGGCCATGCGGTCGATATCGCAGTTAAGTTCTCATCAATAATTCAGCATCAATTCATAAGAAAATTTACTAGAAAAGTCTTTTCACTGCTTTCAATCACGGCCCCATGGTCCTCGTCCGCGCATCGTAGCTCACCTATCTCTCACCACGTGCGAATTCACACAACGCAACACACGTGCGTCTCCCTCGACAACCCAAAACAGAGTGCCAGCCTGGGTAGCCGCAATGGCGTCCAAAGATGTCATGGCGACTTCCCTTCTGATAAAAGTTCTAGAACATTCTAGTAAAATCCATCTGGATAAAAATTAAGTAAACTTAGATAAACTAAAATTACAGAAAAATCCGCGAATTCCGCTGATCACAATGTTCCTGGATGATTATTACAATAAAAAAAAAAATTAAGTAAAAGTTTGGCATAAGACACTGCCGGAAGCACACACCTTGCAGAACCCTCTGTGAACCCCTATTGGTGTCACTCCCGCAGCACCACGTCTGGGCTGACTGAACTCATTTACTTATTTAAATTAAACACCAAGTACTTTCCAACTGCCATAACTTTTAAAAAATCAATCTCTCGTAAAATTTTGAAGAGCCCAAAATTGCTTGAATTTTTATGCTGTTTCAGAAAAGTCCAACAAAACATATTTATTTTAAATTCACATGTCACCAGAAAACTGAGAACTCAGTATAACTGAACTTAAAGCTTATAAACATATTATTACTTATTAGATATAAAAATATTACAATAAAAGATTAATCAATAGTAATTCCATCCAGACGCAATTTCCTCATACAGTACTGTTTCGCCAGACTCAATAGCGGCTTTAATTTAGAGAGCAGGTTTTATGGGTAATATCCTGTTCAGCAAAATTATAACATTTAAATTAATTAACCAAAAGACTTTTCCTAAACGATCATTAGGCTTAAAACAATTTAATTATCTACAGGCAATAGACTTGCATAGACTAAAGTTGGGTGGCCAGGCAACACTCTGAGGCTTCTAAGTTTAATACTAAAAGCATCATATCCACTACCCTACACTTAATTGACTCTAGGCTGACGAGCTATTGGTTCAGAAGTGTCAGTAACACTGGCTAGCACCACCTATTCAATATAACCACCAACAGGGACTCAAAGCAAAAATCATAGAAAACATACAACTGACTTATATCGAAAAAGTTTACCCCAAGCGCAGGTTAGTCGCTTCACAATACTGTGCAGGTATTATTTTAATACGTATCATAGGTCTCAAAACAAAACAATAAAAGATTAGCCAAGAGGATGCAAAATATCAAATTTTTTTACATGTGCTGTCACTGATAAACTATGTTACATTTTGTCAATTAGTATAGCTGCTCTATCGTTTCCAACCTTCAATAACATAACATAACAGAAAACCAGCAACAAAATGTCTTATTCTGCATGCTAAACAAATTTTATTTTAACCACCAAAAAATTTAATACAAGATAATAAATGGATTGCAAATAATAAAGGTGTGGATTTTGCAGTTAATTAAGAGTGCGTGATAGATAGATAAATGCTGAAAACATTGATTTCTATGCTTTTTTCAAACCCAATATGGTTAAAATACTCAATAACAATCCTAGAAAATGGTATTTTCCAACTTTATAAGTAAATATTTATCCAGAATTACTAATTTGTTATGCGTGATCTCTTGCACCGCAGTTAAATATAAAAGGTTCCAGCGTCAAATACTGTGCCTCAGAAGTTCGTAACACTTGAAACAATATTGTTTAGAACGTTGGCTAAAACTATTGTCTAGGATTGCTATTGTTTAATTTTTGGAAATTGGCTTCAAGAAACCTACAGTTATAGATTAATGCTATTAGCGTTGTATTATGTACCATACCCTCTTAAGTCACCATTTTATAGCAGATGTTTAAATTTGTCTAAATACACTGTGCATTGATTGTGTATCATTGTTTGTACAGTATTGAGAATAGATAATTGAAGTTTGTGTGATGTGGTGTCATCCTGCTGAAAGCCAAGCAAGAAATCAGATAATGGAGAGATAAGACTACCTGTGCAGTCGGCTAGCAGCTCGTCTTAGGTGTTACATTTATGGAACGGAAGAATGCTGTGCCCACATTAACACACGAGGGGATTGTACAAAGCAAAGAGAGAGACAGAACTACACATGCGGCCGGTTAGCAGCTCACCTTAGGTGTCAGTTTTATGACAAGGGGTTAACGAAGAATGCTGCGCCTGCAGCCGATTAGACAAGAGGGGGAAACTTATGGCCAATGTTGGTGCCGTAGTAGTGAGAGCGAGGTGTGTGGCTACCTTCTTGATCGCCCTGCCGCTTGCCTTGTGTCTTGCCGTGCCAGAGTGCCCACGGCATAGCGAGTTACAGCGGCCCGGGAGTATAAGCGACAGGCATGTTTCGTGGCTATCACATACAAGGTTCAGGGGTACACACCGAAAGAGGGACAAAAACTATTTATCAGAAGGTGAATAGCAATGTCAAAGGAATCCCTCACTGTACTAATAAATAGAAATGCTGCAGGTGAATCGTGTCCACCGCTTGTACTTTTTAAATATGAGAGATTCCATCAAGATATTGTATATTCCATGCCTTCAGGAAGGAGACTGGGAAAGTCAGCAAATGGGTGGATGACCGGTCCAGTATTTTATGAATATTTTACCAACATATTCCACCCATGGCTGAGTGATAACAATGTTCCTCATCCAGTCATCCTCTTTATTGATGGCCACTCATCATATCTGACATTGCACACCAGCAAGTTCTGCCGTGATATGTGTTGGTGGCACTGCTGCTCAATGCTACTCACATCCTACAACCAACGGACATTGCAGTGTTTAAGTTATTGAAAAAAAGGATGGAAGGAAAAACATTCACAAATGGTGAATGCAGCAGATAGAGGCTAAAAAGACACAATTTTCCAGAAGAAGGCCTTTGTTTAACTGCTTGATGCAACAATAAAGAAATGTCACACCTGACATTGTGTAGGTAGGTTTGAAGAAATGTGGACTAAATCCGTGGGACTCCACAGTATCAAAATGTACAGATTTACTGTTGATAAATGCACACTCAACTGCACCACAACAGACAGAGATACCCTCAGCACTGACCACATTTACAGCTGAGACAGGTTGAACACTATCTGACATGCCGGCAGTACCTGGCTGTTACACCATCACCAGCAAAACTTCCAGCTACAGTGCACTTAATGGACACATCATCCCCACTACTGCTATGACCAGCAACATCATCTCCACCCCCACTACGACCAGTCACAGCATCCCCACCAACACTACAACCAGCACCAACCAAGACTACAACCAGCACCAACCAACACTACAACCAGCAACATCATAACCACCACCACCACCACATACAGTGCAATACAATCACCATGAGAAGAGACAGTGTGTTGGACTGTCAGTTGGACTATCTAGGTGAGATGAAAGTGTGAGAGTTTGAGGCTGCAGGAAAGAGAATGGTGTATTGAATCACAGTATGGGAAGTTGTTTAAGTATTAGCGTGTCATGGCCCTCAACAAACACAACTGCACAGAACAACCATTCCTCCTCTGCTGTCACCCATCAAACACCACTCAATCATGAGTAGATATCACCCAGTCACAGTCACTTACCCTATCTGTCCCTCCTAGGAAGTACTTCTCTGCCAGCTCAGCAATTACCGTAACAATCCCATCACCCTTTAAAAGGTCATTTATATGGCCATCACAAACCCTCATAAAAAGAACGCCAAAGCACCAAAAGAACTGACTCCATCTGTCGCTTCTTCAGACACTTGGATTAAACAGTGCGACAAGAAAGCAAAAGCAAAGGCTGAGCTGCAGCGAGGGAAGGAAGACAGGGTAGTGCAACACGCAAAGAAGAGAGACAGCCAGTAAAACATATGCCAGGCCCAGGGGAAAGAAGACATCATTGACGAGATTGACAGTGATGATTACACTGATGATGAATAAATACTTTGTTACCACAGTCATAGAAGTACAGGTTTGGACATTAGCCTATCTACCAATGCTATTGAGTTGACCCCTTCATGACTGAAAACACCACTAGCAATGAAGTGTAGTTTCAACAATGCAATATAGCATTGTACTACCAGTTTTCCTAGCAGCTCCGACATGAACGTGTTACGTGTAGTTACGTTTATGGAATGTTAAAACAACACCAGTTTACTAGTCATGCAAGAGTCAATCTTCAACACCACTGTTCAGATATGTTCCTCTATGGTCGTGGTAGTTAAGACTATACACTCACCTACAGTACCATTAACATAATTGTCAATGGCATTTGATATTTCTGCTCTTTTGACACCTTTCTTGAACTTCATATTGATGACTTTTGGATGTTGACGTAACCACCTAGGTACAAGAAACAAACAATGAAATTTTCCTAATGCACTAGATAAGCAATTAGCACAAAACTATGCATGAAAACAAACAAACAAAAAAAAAAGAGAGAGAGAGAGAATGTGTGTTTGTGTGTGAGAGCATTCACATAGAAAAAAAAATTCCAAAATTTGTTGAGCAAGTTATTTATGTTATATATTTCCATCCAATACGTGTGTACACTGTGTGTGCGTGAAACACAATTTTTTACCTATGAAATTCTATTATTGATATTTTATAGTTTAATATTTCAAACAATCTTCTACAAAAATACTATGTATGTATGTATGTATGTATGTATGTATGTATGTATGTATGTATGTATGTATGTATGTATGTATGTATGTATGTATGTGTGTATGTATGCACAACTGAGTAACCCTCCCACCTCGGTTGCACAATGCACTGGCCTCGAAAGTTGGGCAAAGTATTATGTCGACATGCAGATTTCACAACTGTGATAAAACACGCCTATTTAAACATAAACTATCAGGCTGCCACGAGTAAATTGGTGTGATCAAGTGAACGCAGGAACACGTGACACACAGGAAAGATAGAATTCCCTAGCACCACGTGCAAGTGAAGAGATTGGGAAAGTGACTTACTAGAACATAACTGGAAGTCCTTTCTAGTGAATTGTTTAGTTTGTTTTCAACTACACAGTTATTCTCCGGTGGTTACACATGGAATAGAAAGCTAAGGGTTTAGTAGATTAGGATGTAGCCTGAGAAACCAGCCATACACTGTAAACAAGCAATTCAGCTATTAACAGAGCGGTTTGACAGAGACAGTGGGGCTTCTGGTTCAATTAAATACAGTAATCTGTCGCTCAACACGTAGTTAAAAATGAATGGATACAAGGAGAATCCTTAACTAAACCAAAATTTTTAGTATCACGGTGTAGTGGTACCTACTTGTACCTTGTACTGGGCCTGCACGCCTTTCCGCGCATTAAGTGAAGATTCAACCTCAAATGTATCATTTACAAGACTCTGCTGATTGCCAGCTATGCTACTGTGGATATTGACAGTGGCACTGTACCGAATGTGTCGGTACCCTACGTAATTTGACGATGCTCGAGACAGTTCAGACATCGCAAGATCGCGGCAATTAATATGTCTATTCTCCGCAGCTATATTTTGAACATTTTCACATAAACAGAAACTCTTTCGTACCTTATATTCCATTTGTTATAGTCTGGAATATTTTACGACGCAGCATGTAAACATGGCGTGTTTTCGCCACAGACATATTGTGAATTAAGCAGAGACAAGGTGCAGACGGTGCAGCTAGCCTTGCGCTACACTAGCGCACTCCAGTGACGATTTCTGAACTTCAAGAAAATATTGTCAAGTCCAATAAATATATTTTTCTTGTTTACATCTGAAATTTATCAACTGGCATAATATGTATTTAATTTTCTACGCACAGAGTTGTACAAATATTACATTCAGTTTTCTTTATGCAATTTCAGGTTTATTGTGGATAATTATTTCATTGTAATTTTAACTTGTTACAGTTGCTTCGCCATGTTGGGCGGACTATTTTTGGGTTTATAGTCATGGTAGCTATTTGTGTATATACTCATGTTTTCCTCGTATGTGCGTTCAGTCGGCTTTCAGTGAAATGTAAGTGTTACTCTTGTCTTTCGTCTTTGTAAATGTGAATGGGTTGTTATGCTGCAGGATTTATAATTAATTTTCGGTGCCTTGTTTAGTTTGTTGTATAGATTTTTCTTGAGTTGAAGTCATGTACCATAATGGCCCAAGTCCTAGTGTCTCGTTCGTGTTTTGCAGTTTGTTGTTTCTCTTTTGATCAGTAATTAAAAGTTAATTTCCGCATTCTGTCTTTTACAGGTTAACTTTTGCTAACCTTTGTAATTTTGAGTAGTCAGCGAGAGAGAGAGAGGTAGACATTTAAATTCTATAGTTTAAGTTTTGTTCGTATTTGTTAATTCATAATTGCTGGGGTGTATATTTGAAGGACAGACATTTGCAGAGAAAGTAAATTATTACAGGTAACTAATAATAATGTAACAGAGTATTTTTCATGCACCTTATGTGCCCGCTTCACGAGACAGTGCAAGGGTGTTAGTTATTGTGCGCATGCTACCGAGGTATGGGACTCGGTAGGTTATGCTGGAGTTTATGTATGTGTTTAGGGGCGAGTGTCCCTGAGTTATATGTATTTGTATTTAGGGGCGTGTGTCCCCACGATTCTATGCTAGGGTTGGCTACTGAGGTATGAGACTCAATTAGCATGTGTTGTTGCGTGAGTTAGCTTCCTATAAGGATAGGGCTAGCCAGTGTTCCGACTTTGCTATTGTATTAGGTAGCTGCACCCTTCCCAGTAATCTCGACTATGGCTTCTTTTGCTTCATATTGTTCACATTAACTTGATAGTTTTTTCATGCCTGCTAATAGCATTTTGTAAAATTAATATTCAATGTTATCTTTGTATACGTTATACTTTAATTTATAATGTTTTGACTTATGTTGCCGATTAAATTTGTAAAATGTTTGAGTTAATGTTATTTTATTATGTTGTGTTTCTGAGTTTTGAATAAATCCCTGTTGGGATTGATCCCTGGAAATTTTATGATATTTTCCTTGAAGTTAATTTATAGATCACCTCTTTCATGATTGCAATGATAACGTGATGATGCTTGCAGCTATTGCTAATTATTAACTGGTATGACTACACGGAGGTTTTGAGGTTACGAGATCTGGATTTATTTGGATTGAGGTTTAACGCTAGCCTAGGCATCCTTGCGAATAACAGGGAGTCGCAACCCACGTTCTTGGTCCTTTGTACTTGTATGTTACCGTCACCATTAGTGAGGTTAGCCCATATGACAGGATGGTACAGCCTAACCACTATAGTACTATTGTTTACATTGCATATTCTCAAGGGCCCACGGCATCATATGCGTTAGAGAGAGAACTCATGTCACAAGGTATTACGGGCTTGGAAAGCATGCAAACGCACGAAAATAAATAAAAAGTCAAACTTTGGTGAATGGAACTTTACTTTGGCATAAAATATCACACATTACAAAACAAAAATGCTCCATCGGTGAGCTACTCAAGTAAGTAGGTTAACAATGTACCTTTCATTATTCAAAAGAATAAAATAAAGAGTTCCTTCAGAACACGCGTACATGACATCCAACCGAAACACCTCAGCAAAAACTTGTGCCCAATTGCCATGCCATTAGTTAAACAAAAGGATCGCGACTACTATTTAGCAGCGACAAAAAGGAAAGGAAAGCAATTTTAGCTTGTTAAACAGTTCTCGCAGTCGCATGGACCACCCAACCACGTGGGTGAACCCCTATCTCACAAGCGTGGCTCCGACACATCCTCATTACTCGACAGGTCAAGCAGAACTGGGGAGAGTCTAAGACACGTGCGGCTGACCAGGGTGCCATGGCCTTCAACCCAACGCATTAATCCCTTACGAACTCTTTTAATTATAACATCCTGTACAGGCTGCACAGAGCCCCAACTCAAATTATACAACTCCTAGTAGTACGTACATAAAACATAAAATTCCAAATTGCATAAAAAACATATTGATATAAAAAACTACAAAAAACACTACAGGCGCCACTGGCGGAGTGATACAAATTTGCCACCACCGTAAACTTCGCTAGAAGCAATTCCTAAAACTCAAGGCCCTCTGTCCAGCCTCACGTGCCACTCAGGTGCCAGCCTGTCGCACATCTGGGTCATTAGCAAAGACCAAAGTTATATGAAAATTAAAAATGTTAAATATGCCTTAAGGCTCTTAAATGACATCAAAAAGTTACTTAAATAAAATTCAGGAAATACAAAACTGAACAAGATAAGACTTGTCTCAAGTCACTACGACAAAATTTACTAATTAAAATTAATAGAAATTATTAACTATGAAAATTAAGCAAATATTAGCTCTACTTAGCCCACCGCAATAATTATATTTAGTTAGTTACAGAGTTAAAACTGAGACGGCACAATGCGGATTCCAAATAGAATCGTAGAACAAGGTGTGCGAATTCTCACTTTATACGGGAAATGGGTTGGCGTATAGTCCCTCACCAAAAATAATTCGCCCAGGAGGCAGCGCTTGTGCTCAGAGAGAGGCTTGGGTTCTTGCTCTGCCTCCCGCTTCAGCTGCTGGACCGTGGGGTGTGGTACAGGCGCAAGTTTTTCCGGAGTCTTGATTAGGCTAATAAGGTGGCAGCACAGGCGTCGCTTTTCCGTAAGGATATTACTCAAATTGTCTTTAGCAGCTGAGGTTTAGCACCTTTGTACTGATGGCTAAGTTGGGCGAGAGTCAGAGTTTTACCCGAGGACTGTTGCGGTGGCGGAATGATTCCCGCAGGTATATTGGTTGTAATGGTAGTGGCTGCTAACCTGTGTTCGGCAGCAGCTATGGTTTTACACAATTCAATTTTATTTTTCTCCTCCTGGAAGATGTCTAATACTAAAATGTCAATTTCAGACATGAGTTCACTTTCATAAAATAAAAACGAGTTAGGCCCCTTCAACTGGCATTATTATTGCACCACACAAGTTTACAATTTACTATATTTACAAGTCACTTCATAATACTGGTATACATTGATTCACACAACAAGGTTCTCACTACACATTTACCACAAATGACCAAGTGGTCTTTAACACAGAGCCTCGGAAATTACTATAAATAAATCCGACCTCCTGCGGAAACTAGCTACACATCTCGTGGGTAAAAGTACTCACGATAGGGTACGTTCCCCTTTATACTTTTTACTGCCTGCGCGGCTAGGGATGGGCGTCTCAATGTCTTCTCGAACAGTTTGTGGCAGCGGAGCAGGAAGGAACAGGGTTCCTTACAAGGCAGCAACCTGTCTGTGGAAATAGTAGTAGAGACTTCCGTTTCCTTACCAGGCAGCAACACATGGTAGATAGACAGTTAGGTAAATGGTTGGGAGAACAGACTTCGGCTTCCTTACCAGGCACCAACCGACTATGAGGGAGAGGTGGTCGGGCTCTTTGGCATCCTTACCAGGCACCAACCCACTATGAGGGAGAGGTGATCGGGCTCTTTGGTGCCCTTACCAGGCACCAACCCACTATGAGGGAGAGGTGATCGGGCTCTTCGGTTTCCTTACCAGGCACCAACCCACTATGAGGGAGAGGTGGTCGGGCTCTTCGGTTTCCTTACCAGGCACCAACCCACTATGAGGGAGAGGTGATCGGGCTCTTCGGTGCCCTTACCAGGCACCAACCCACTATGAGGGAGAGGTGATCGGGCTCTTCGGTGCCCTTACCAGGCACCAACTGACTATGAGGAAGAGGTGGTCGGGCTCTTCGGTGCCCTTACCAGGCACCAACCCACTATGAGGGAGAGGTGATCATCGGGCTCTTCGGTTTCCTTACCAGGCACCAACCCACTATGAGGGAGAGGTGATCGGGCTCTTCGGTGCCTTTACCAGGCACCTACCCACTATGAGGGAGAGGTGATCGGGCTCTTCGGTTTCCTTACCAGGCACCAACCCACTATGAGGGAGAGGTGGTCGGGCTCTTCGGTGCCCTTACCAGGCACCAACCCACTATGAGGGAGAGGTGATCGGGCTCTTCGGTGCCCTTACCAGGCACCAACCCACTATGAGGGAGAGGTGGTCGGGCTCTTCGGCTTCCTTACCAGGCACCAACCCACTATGAGGGAGAGGTGGTCGGGCTCTTCGGTTTCCTTACCAAGCAGCAACACACAGTAGGTAGATAGGTAATTAGATAAATGGTTGGGAGAGTAGGCTTCGGCTTCCTTACCAGGCAACCACCCACGGTAGGTAGATAGGTAGTTAGGTAAATGGTTGGGAGAGCAGGCTTCGGCTTCCTTACCAGGCAGCAACCCATGGCAGGTAGATAGGTGTTAGGTAAATGGTTGGGAAAGTTGGTTTTGGCTTCCTTACCGGGCAGCACCCCACGGTAGGTAGATAGGCAGTTAGGTAAATGGTTGGGAGAGCAGGCTTCGGCTTCCTTACCAGGCAGCAACCCACAGTAGTTAGATGGGTAATTAGGTAAATGGTTGGGAAAGTTGGTTTCGGCTTCTTTTTCCGGGCAGCAACCCACGGTAGTCAGATAGTGTGTCGTGCACTGCAACGTAGCCCATCTTGGTCTCTTACTTATCAAATAGTAATGTCAATTTTTTGTTCCTTTGCCTTAATTAATATGATTTTATTGTTTACAACAATTTAAGTAGGCCAACTTAACCAGGTATAAGAATGTATACGGTGGGATCCTATATATTAATTGGGGATGCTAGTAGAGAAATTAACATTAAAAATTTATTCAAAATTTAAAATTTAACTGCTAAGGCAATATAAAAGTATTAAATTTTATGTATCAATTTTATTTGATTCATATCGTGTTTGGATTCATTTTAAAGCTAATTTGATTTCAAGCAACTTTTCTAAGTAACCCTATCTTGTATTTTGCCTTGTTTGGATTTTGAAAATCTCAAGTAGCTTCTTAGCATGCTTCTCCTGGAATGGGATTTATTTGGCAGGCTGGTCATAGTTCACTTGCTTGGAAGCATGTACAGAAACGTGCTGGGTCTTAAAATTTCAAGTAAGCTCTGAGCTAGCCTGTGCTGGGATGGATTTATCTGGCAGGCAGGTCAGAGTTCACTCACTTGGAGTCACGTACAGAGCCGTGCTGGAATATGATGAGCGCTGCCGGTCCTTTCTCGTTCAACGTAGGTGGTAGTGGCACAGAGAGTGATGTTGCACTATCTTGGGGACTAGAGGAATGCTGTAAGGGGTGGTGTGGTGGAGGAGGGGTGGGGATGTGTGTCGGGAGATTCTCCCGAGCTCCTGTGACTAAAGTTTACATTAAGATGTTAAATATGTCATTGGACGAGCTCTATGATGTTTTATTGGCTCGGACTTCTCAAGAAACATCTGTCTCATCACTACCACCACCGTAATCGCTGATTTAACTGCAACAGTAAGTCTGAGAATAAGCGGAAGAGGTAGCAGTGGTTTGAGTTTTTGGGTAGGTCAAGTAACCTGCTGACTTCTCCAGGCCTCCCTACAAAACAATATCACACAATAAAGCGTCATGTGATTGTTGTGGCACCTTTTGGTGCCTGTGGTAGAAGAGGAAGAGAAGGAGGAGCTTGATGTGGGGAGAAGAAGGGATAAGAAGGAGGAGGAGATTGCCCATCCACTATGCCTAATCTCAGAAAGACTCCACTTAGAGATATTATGAAGGATCTTTGGCACAGAAAATTTGAATACAGCCACCACCCACCCCTCATACTTTTTAAAGGTCTGTATGAGGGACGTAGCGTTCGGTGAGATATGTAATGGCATCGTGGTAGGAGCCTCAGCTTGTTAATAATCGTTGAAGTCACCGCTACTACTCCCACTTTTAATTCGTCTCTAAATATAGTTCTCAGTTCATGTCTCTGAGGATAGGTGGCGGAGTTGAAATGACATGTTGAAACTGTAGATGAAGAGGCAAATGAGGATGTGAATGTGTAGGTGGATATGTAGTTGTGTGTAGAGCTACTTACAGAAGGTAATTTGTTTGCAGGAGTGCAGAGCTATGTATATGGGGTGTGGAGTAATAGTTTGCAGTGTCTGCTATGTTATGTGTAGTGGCTGTGCTGGTATATGTGATTCCTGTGGTGTTGTGTGTGGGGCCTGTGGTATCTGTGTAGCTATGTGTGTTGCCTGCTGTCATATGTGCGGTGGTGGTGGTGGAGGTGGTGGCAGGGGTGAAGATTGGTGTGGAGTGTGTGGAGACTGGTGTGGAGCGTGAGCAGCATGAGGAGTGTGAGGAGCATGAGGAGTTATGTGATGAGCGTGAGGAGCATGAGGAGCATTAGGAGATATGTGAGGAGGAGCATAAGGAGCATTAGGAGATACGTGAAAAGTTCATGTAATTGTGTGAGGAGCTGTTTGTGGTTAATGGGGTTCTTTAGATTATAATGATGTAAATTTTCAGAACGATGATATGCATAAAGGTGATGTGTGCTTCATGGTAGAATTTTTGTATGTTATATGAAATGAGTTATGGGTTGCTTGGGTATGTTGTTTTAGTCTTAGGTTAGGTTTGTTAGGTTAAGTTAGGTTACGTTACGTTAGGTTAGTTCTGAATAATGTGGGTTAGTTTAGGCATATATGGGTTGTCTTAGGTTAGGTTAGATCAGGATGAGATAGGTTGGGTTAGGGTAGGTTAGGTGGGTTGGGTAAGGTGTGGGTGAGGTAGATTAGGTTAGGTTATAAGGGGCCGGGTTAGGTTAGGTGGGGTCGGGTTAAGTTAGGTGGGGTCGGGTTAGGTTAGGTGGGGTCCGGTTAGGTTAGTTCTGGATGAGGTAGGTTAGGTAAGGTTGTGGTCCTGATGAATGAGAGAGCAGGAGGAAATGGGAAGTGAGGGTTGTGACTGTGGTTTTAAGGAATGAGAGAGCAGGAGGAAATGGGAGGTGAGGGTTGTGACTGTGGATTTAAGGAATGAGAGAGCACCAAAAAATGTGGTAAGAGGAGTATGAGGAGGGGAGGTGGAGGAAATTGGATATTAGGGTTGTGGCTGTGGATTAAAGGAATAAGAGAGCAGGTAAAAATAGGAGATGAGGGTTGCAGCTATGGATTTAGGGAATTGTATAGTACGAGGAAATAGGAGATGAGGGTTGCAGCTATGGATTTAGGGAATTGTATAGCATGAGGAAATGGGAGATGGGTATGGAAGGGAGGAGAAGTATGAGGAGGGAATGAGGAGGAGCATGAGGATTGTAGCTGTGATGCTGATGAATGAGAGAGCAGGAAGAAATGGGTGATGGGAGGAGGGGAGGGGAAGTAGCATAAGGGTTGTAGTAGTGGTGCTGATGAATGAGAGAGCAGGAGGAAATGGAAGATGAGGGTAGCAGGTGTAGTGCTGATGAATCAGAGAGCAGGAATTAATGGGAGATGAGGGTTGCAGGTGTGGATTTAAGGAATCAGAGAGCAGAAGAAAATGGGAGATGAGTGTTGCAGGTGTGGATTTAAAAAATGGGAGATGTGGGTTACATGTGTGGTGCTGATGAATGAGGGAGCAGGAAGAAATGGGAGCTGAGGGTTGCAGCTGTGGTGCTGATGAATGATAGAGCAAGAAGAAATGGGAGATGAGGGTTGCATCTGTTGTGCTGGTGAATGAGAGATGAGGGTGCGACTGTGGTGCTGATGAATGAGAGAGCAAGAAGGAATGGGAGATGAGGTTTGCATCTGTGGTGGTGGTGAATGAGAGAGCAGGAATAAATGAGAGATATGAGGGTTGCGGCTGTGGTGCTGATGAATGAGAGAGCAGGAGAAAATGGGAGATGAGGGTTGCAGATGTGGATTTAAGAAATGGGGGATGAGGGTTGCAGGTGTGGTGGTTATGAATTAGAGAGCAGGAGAAAATGAAAAACAAGATGGCGGATTTGACATACCAAGATGGCAGATATGGTGACCAAGATGGCTGCCTGCAGTAGACGATTAGGTAGAATGAGAGAGCTGGAAAAAATTACGACTGGAAAGATAGAGCAGGAGGAATGTATGAGTGGAATGAAATAGCAGGAGAAAATGAAAAACAAGATGGTGGATTTGACATAACAAGATAGTGGATATGGTGTACCAAGATGGCGACCAAGATGGCTGCCTACAGCATATTATTAGGTAGAATGAGAGCAGGAAATTATTATGAGTGGAATGAGAGAACAGGAGGAATGTATGAGTGGAATGAGAAAGCATGAGAAAATGAAAAACATGATGGCGGCTGAAAACAAGATGGCTACCAGAAACAAGTTGCCGGCGGTGACATCATAATCCACAAATCCACACCCTCAACCCTGTTGTACCAGAATTCCCCAATTTCACCTACTTTAGTTAGATGGGTAATTAGTTAAATGGTTGGGAGAGCAGGCTTTAGCTTCCTTACCAGGCCGCACCCCCTACGAGGGAGAGGTGGTCAGGTCATTCGGCTTTCTTACCAGGCAGCAACCCACGATAGGTAGATCGTTACGTAAATGGTTGGGAGAGCAGACTTCGGCTTCCTTACCAGGCAGCAACCCACTATGAAAGAGAGGTGGTCGGCCAGGCTTGCTCAGGGAGGAGACCAGACTCCAAGACTGACTATCTGGCTAGACAAATACCCACTTTATATACCCCAGAGGGTGCGTTCAAAGTCCCATTAGTGGGTGATGAAGATGGCTGCCGTCGGAGAGGAGGCTGTCTGCTGGCCAACAGGCGCACCACCCCAACACCCACAAATCTCCTATAACTTGGCAAAAGATACGTGAATTTCCTGCTGCTATTTAATGAGCATTGTTGTTTGCAACATGGTGTGGCCCAACTCCAGAGAGACCAAATGTATGACACATAACATACAGTTAAATGCTTGCTTAAAGCAGTGTAGAAGTGTAGGACTGGCAGACACTTGCATAATATAGTATATTTACTGAGGCCGTGTCTCAATTTAAAGAGAACTCTCTGGAGAGAGTACTCTTTCGCATTACCACGAGAGAGAGCTCTCTGGACTCTCGCTCTCTCCAATTGGGACGATATACTCTCGAGTTTGTAAACAAACGATGAAAGGTAACAAGTGCGTAAATTTTATTAATAAAATTTACGAACACATAAAATATATTTGTAGACAATTCAAATAATAATTTTAAACTTACCAGTGTCGTATTTCAAGCAGCAAATAACTGTTTACAGGCGATGCCATAATTTTGTGTTTTGTGAATTTAAACGTACATTAGGGCAGAATATGTTTACACAACTTCTTGCCATAATTATCAAGGTCATTGTAAATAATTATTCATGTTATAAATATTGAAATATTAGCAATACGTGATACGCATTTCTTCAATAACCTCAAACCATAGCTGTAATCAAGATGGTGTGCGCCAGAGAGAACGAGACAGTGCAGCGAGTGAACAGTTTCGTTCTCTCAGTGCACTCTCGCTCTTTCGCACTCTCGCCAACGAATTGAGACGACCAGAGAGCATTCTCTCTGACGTGTTCGCGAGAGAGAGAGTGCGAGAGAGCACTCTCTGAGGGAATTGAGACACGGCCTGAATATTGTAGACAATAGTCAGAGATGTCATACTCAACAAATTCTATTTGTTTCTGAGAAGAAACAATTGAATGTAATAATATATAATATAAATGTACTACTGTATAAAATTATATTACTACTTTTTAATACTAAATAAAAAATTAATTCCCACAGCATTGTACATCACATAATTCAAAGACATGAATGTTTTCGAAATGGTCAAAAATATTGATAAAATGAATACAAATAATTGAAAAAAAAACCTAATTGATAAGACACATCGTGCAATACAGCAAAAGCATATGATAAACATTGGGAACTTTTAACATTAGGATTGATTACAAAGTCTTCTGATACTGATAGAAATAGGCATCATCATCGCTAGATCCTGCTTCATCAGGTACAAATTCATCAGGGCAATCTCTTTTCAGGGTCAACTACAAAATGTATGTACTGTGCAGCAAAGTGTTTCAGCTACCGTATTTCATCGCACAATCGTCTCCATTGCGTAATCATCGCATCTAACTTTTAAGATGACAGAAACGACACAACTGCTTTCATCGCATAATCGTCGCACGCAATGTTTTATTTACGTTTCTGCACCAGATAAGTTAACAACGTTCAAGTACAACACCATTAGAACAAAATGGTTGCAGCAAGAATCTATCATAGTTGGTACCAAAATATTATGCTGGAACGAAAGAGGAACATAGTAGCGCTACTAGTACAGTCCGCCATCTTGTGTGTTTGTCTGGCGTGTGGACTTTACCAACTGAACGTAGCATATCTATGACATTCGCAAAATAAAAATGAAGTTTGTAAATACTGCAACGAACGGTATCGGTAATGCAACAAAACTGTTCCGTCATTATTGTAAATCACTCTCTACTTCCAAATATTTAAAAATGTCAGTAAGCAAAGCAAAAAAAAAAAATTATATTTTTTACAGTACAACTTGCAGAAGCCGAAAACAAAAACATCAAGTGAAATGGAACTTGGAAAACTACTGTATTGATCTGTTTTCTAATAACCAGAAGTACATATTTACTGGTAAATTTTTATTCACAATTTTTACTACCTAAGTACCGGTAAATAATGTGGACCACGAAATGTGTTCCCACCAAATGTACATAGATATTTAATTATGCACAAAATTAGGTTGCCAAAAAAAAAACAACATAACCTCCAAAGTCTAGTAAGTTGTATAAATTTAGTGTTTCAGGGTTCATACATCAATATTTCCACCAAAGTTACTAACTTACTTTAATATAAATAGGGTCAGTGACGGAAAATGTTAGTTTAAAAAAAATTACCATGGGAATTTTCCTTGAGTAATGGTCGCACCTACAATTTTTTGCACTGAACTTGACGAAAAATATGTGACGATTATGCTGTGAAATATGGTAATTAAATGGTTCTGATCTGATAATGTTTGTTAAATTTGACGCTGCTGTCAATGAAGTAGCAGAAATTGGATGGTGAGGATAATATAACATGTACTCAAAAGTTTTTGGGATCCAAAATAGCACAATCTTCTAGTAAATCCTGATTTAAAACAAACCGTTCTGCAATACTTTTCATAGCGAAGTCTGTAATATTAAAGTACAATTTAACTTAAAGTGTGAGATTCAACCTGGGCATATTCTTCTAACATTTTACCTTTACGTTAATGCTTTTTTCAGGGAAATCCATATCCACTTCCAGTTCACGGTCTTTACAAATACGGTAGATTGTACCGTATGTAAGCTGTGTACTTTTTACAACATTCAAATACATAATTTATTGAAATGTGTCTCATTCTTCTTTTTTTAAATTTGTTTTACCAAGTTCTTGACTAATTTACATCCCCTCATCTCCCAAAAAAAAACATGTATTAAAAGCTTTCACTAATTACTGAATATATTAAATTATGATTAACTGAATTACATAAGCCAAAATCCATAAAAATATACAGCATTTTGTTTTAAAATATGTTACATGATAAAAACAACTTGTAAACAAAGTATGTACCTACATAGCTAGAAAAATTATAATTCAGATACAGAAAAAAAAATAAAGACAGAAACTTTCCTTTTTATTCATAAATATTGTGTCACTAATTGAAATTACAATGTATCAAAGTAATTTTTTTTCCACTAATGACATGCCTATTTGACAGATTACCTTCAATAACATTACCATGTGTCAGTCACATGGTATTTCCCACATGGCAATATTATTGGTGATGTTCGGCAGACGGCTACAACATTGGCCTGAAAGAAGATCCAAGCTAAGAGGAGAAAGTGCTTGCCACGGCAACTATTAGTGAAGACATGATGTGTGGTTCTTGTAACATTGTAGTAAATGATGAGGATCGTGGACTGCAATGTGAAGGCTTTTGGTTAATGGAACCACACAAAATGTGTGAAAGTGGCAACTGCAGAGTATAATTAAATAATGGCACTTGGTAATATTATCCATTAGTTGGGAGAGAGATATGTGAAGGAACTTGACAGGTATACAAAAAAGTCAAAAGCGTCTGACGATCAGACTAACTTAATGGATTAAGTTAATAATTTAGCTGGGTTTGTAGAGAAAGTAATATGGGAAAATTCAGAACTTAATAACAAACTACATAAGATACCTAATAGAAGAACTGGCTAAACTAATTGTGCCATATAATAATCGTGGTAAACCACCTAGTGAAGAAAAGTTTAAATGATCACAGCTTAAGCATAAGAATATGGGAAGTGAAATAAAATTTAAAAAAAGGCTGAATCTTCTAATGATAATCCTATGCTGCACGTAACAAGTAATAGTGAACTATTAACTCAGCAAACCTGAAGCAATTGCAGAGTGTGTTAAAGCAATGCAGAGGGATAGGCCTACGTATAAAATAAAGGCCATTATTGGGACTAATACAGAAGAATCTACCAGGAGTAGAAAAATTAAAAGTTCTGAACGAGCAGTCATAGTTTTTTGTATTGTGACGCGTCCTTGCGTCTGCTGCTTGTTGCTGTGGTCTATTGTTATGGTTTGTTGGCACTTGGCGTTGAGGTTATGTGGTGAAGTGCGCCGGATAGCTCAGTTTAGTCATTTAAAGGGAGACGGAAACTATTATTATGATATTGCAAATTAGACTCACGTAATAAGGCAACTGCTTGTTTATTTTTTGATTTTATCTTTTACAATTATTTTTTTTGCTTAATGAATATTTTACAACTGACGGTTTGGTCAACACACAAATAAACGGGAAAATGGTCAGATGTCCGGCGTTACCATGCCCGAACAAACGAAATAAATACGAACCACTTGTTCGTTGCGACCGAAAGACAAACTGCTATACAACACCGCAAGCACCTCGGGCCAGCGCCCGGCACCAACTACCATGCAACTTGCGACCGCCTCGGGCCAGCGCCCAGCACAAACTGTTCTCTTCATGGCAACTGTGATGGTACAAGCTGCGTACTCCCACCTATGCACTGTTTATATTTAGTTTTATTTGTGCGCCGGCTAGCGGCAGAACACTCTCTTCTGTCTCGGGGTTCTCCAGTGGGGTCGTGGAACGATCAGACGCTTAAATGACGCACTCCACAATGACGCTGACAGAATAGCTTTTATTTTGTCTTCCTTTTTAACACCAAAA
>PNEQ01003856.1:0-15019 GCA_003012365.1 Medauroidea extradentata
CAAAACGACCATTAAAAAATGTGGCGGTGGTGTTATGCGATTTCTGTTATCACTCTGGGTACCATGTGAATATGAGCGAGGAGCCACGCACCATTTTCTGCTATACCCACAACTCAGAATCTGCCATAAATATTTTTATGCCCATGGGTATAGCAGAAGGTAACAGGAATTTAGGCATCGTGTGAGGCCGGCTTTATAGACAGTAGGCGGCAGGCGTATTTTAGCGGTTGAATTGGTAGCGGTACCTTTAAACAGAGCATTTTAGCGCTCCTGTTTACAAGGGTGTTTGCAAACATGCTGTAACCAGGCTGAGGGTGTTTTTCACGTTTCTGGCAACCGAGGCAGGAGGACGGTTACAGGGTTTGTTCACAGGATGTTTACCTTTACTTTTATTTCCTGTTTTGTTTCGAACAAATCTGAAACCAAAACAAACTGTATTTATGTGAAATATGGACGAAACTTAAGTTATTTTTAAATAAAATGATGCAATATTAATTTTTCATCATATACTGGTGCACAATTAAGTTTATTTCTACAATTTACTATGTTGTACATATAAAAACAAATAGTGAAAGTAGTTTATTTTCCAATAAACGTATTCGTGAAGAAGTATTTTCCTTTATACAGTCCAATTCTATTCCTGATAAGACAATAACAAGTACACAATTTCGTAACTCCATGGTGGTAGCCATTTATGTTTACCGAATATTTCATTTTAGCGATTTCTTGTAAATGCAAACAGATTCAGCAAACGCTTGCTAACAGCTTGTGACAAATTCAACCGCTAAAATACGCCAATTGGATAGCGCTAAACTCTCCAAAAAAATTTTTTTTTCTAACCTGCGCTAGAATCACGGTCTCTTAGGACGAGAATAGATTTAACGTTAGCAACAGAACTTTTCTCTCTGTAATCTATGAACCATGGGGTGTTTTCCTTTTTTTGGAAGTATTAAGGGTTTGAATTTGGCAATAGGAAATTGATTATTAAACTGTATTGTAACTTAAAAGTAACAATCAGTAAATTTAGAATTAATTTACGGTGTATAACTGAGCATATAAAATTATTGAACATAGGATTGTTAAACAATGACTCGGTAAAACGCTGGAAGGATTTTTGAGGTTATGTTAATTGTGAATTTGTATGGTATGCATTGTGAATTAATCATACTGTCTTTCTTTGAACAGGTCGAAAATAGAATTAGGAGATGTCACACCTCACAATATAAAACAGTTGAAACGACTCAATCAAGTAATATTCCCAGTATCGTACAATGACAAGTTCTACAAAGACGTGCTCGAAGCAGGCGAACTGGCCAAACTGGGTAAGTGGAAGTCGATAGTTTTTCAACGAGTAATTAAAATCACTGGGTATTAATATAACTACCGTGTATACAGCATGTACATGCTTACCAATACATTATATTGTGCCCTTGTGACCTAGCCTGGTGGCAAGCACCTAGGAATACTGATTCCATCTCCTGCTCCAGATTATTTTAATTGCCACTATCACCTCTTTCTAAAAATTCCACTCCCTGACCTTTCTCGCAAACAAAGACCAACCACCGCCTTCCATCTTCCAAACCATGTGAATCATTCTGCTATTCATACCTTTACGTCTGTACATGTAGGCTACTAATTTAACAATATAATATTTGAAAGAACTGTGCAATGGGAGTGCATGACTGGATTTATTTGCTTGGACATACTCCATTGCGAAATAAATGACTGTAAAAAGAAAACTAAAAGTAAAAATAAGACAAGAAAACATAGATAAGCAGAGTATGCTTTAGTCATCAGGATACATACACAACATGAAATTCCAAAACTGGAATCTGGTCGGATAGAACAAGGAACAAACAAGTCATTTATTTCGCAATGGAGTGTGTCCAAGCAAATAAATCAAGTTACTAATTTAACATCACCTGCAAATGCAGGGATAAGTGGTTGAATGTTAGAAATATAGAAATATTACTTGCAGTCGGGCAACAGGCCGTCTGCGTGATCTTTGCAACTCCCTTCACCATTGCAAGTAGTGGAACAGTTCTTGAAGTTTTGAAATCGGCGTGTGTCCTTGTGTTTAACAGCTTATTACAATGACATTGTGGTGGGGGCAGTGTGCTGTCGCATTGACACGTCGGAGAACTCTAGGCGACTGTACATAATGACCCTCGGCGTGCTGTACCCGTACAGGCGGCTGGGGATTGCTTCCAAGATGTTGGAGCATGTACTTAACTACGTGCAGCAGGATGGCAACTTTGATAGCATCTTCTTGTAAGTATTATTGTCACCAAGAGTTACTACAGGTCTGGAAAACCTCAAATAGTCAGGGAATTTGGAAGTGGCCAGGGAAAACCTGCAAAAATTAGGGAAATTGCCTTTGGTGACTGAAGATTCAATTATTTAATACTAATTGTAGGTGTAGTGACTCGTTTGTAATAATTTTTTAATGAAAGTAATGTAAACTTCCATTCTTTATTGGTTTTCATTATTTAGTAAGTGTAATATTTTTGATGTAGGTTTTTTTTATTATTTTTAAACAGTTTATTTGACGTAAATTTTTAACAATACCATGCGTTAAATAAACCATGGTTTAAACAAATTTATGTTTTACAAATATCTTGTAAACATAGTTTTAGCTGGAAATGCATTTTATTTTACTAAGTATTCGTATGTATAGGCATAGGCTATTTTACGCAGGGGAATGTATTTCTCTTTATCAGACATCTTGTTGTAGACAGCCTGTTTGAAACCAATTATAACTAATTTTCAGTTTGTCCATGTGTATAACATTGTGTTCTAAACATATGGTTTGAAACATGTTTTATTCAAATTGGGTGTTTTAAACACATTGTTTAAAACATTTGTTTTGTAACATGCCAACCTCTATTTATCATCACCTCAAAGATAACAATGTAGGACACAGATCCAATGAAACAGGATTACGTTTAAAATATAGTATGTATCAACACGAGGTTGCCAGTCTCTTTTGTGATTGTAAACAACTTGTGACCGTAACTTTTTAACTGCGACCTCTGTGAAGCTGTGTTTGAGTTTTTTTATGTATGATAGGCTAATACCTCATGAAATATAATCTCTAACTACGAACAGTTATTGGTGCGGATAAAAAATAATGGATAATCTGCTATTATCATTACAAAAATGATTCACAAACGTTATGTAATCAATGTTTTAGTATAACATTGATTGTACAAAGCAGCTAGGCCTATTTTACGAGGTCGTTCTCAGGCACAATAAACCCTTGTAAAAATCACTGTTCTTCCAGTACTTTGCTTGTTAAATTTAAGTCTCGATGCTAAATTCCTATGTCATAGTCATAAAAATTTATGTCACTATTATCCAGTTTTGTGAAGTTAAGGTATTACTGTATGAATATAAAAATAATAATTTCTGTATTGCCATGAACAAGCTGCAAAACTAATAATCAGCCAGCATATAATTAAGAGTTTACTGAAGTATGTAAGGATATCCATTTACACCGTTAACTTCAGCCAATATTTGTTGAATTTTTCCAAGGTGTTGTGGCCACAGTTTTATAAGTCTTGAGATGCCTATATACGTACTCAGGGTGGCCACCCACGTGGAAAACCTGGAAAATTTGGAATTATCAGGGAAATTGTGGTCACCTGGAAATATCAGGGAAATGTCAGGGAATTTTTGGTTCATCTGAGACATTTCAGGGAATTTTCTTGCTTCGTTAATTTTGAGCTACCACAAAAGTCACAGGAAGGAACATAATGTCATTTTGAGAGCATTGTAACATTTTTATTGAAAAAATTACCCCTAAGTAGGCATGATTATACTCCTTTGTGAAGTTCGTGGTTATTTCTGATGAATGTTTTGTCAAGTTCACTGACAGTAGTGTCCAAAAGGACTTAAAATATTTATCTTGATTGGAAAATATGTTGAATGAAATGCCAAAATGTTCTTTTCATACTTGCGAAAATCAGGGAAATTATTGGTTTTCTATCAGGGAAATCAGGGAAAAATCAGGGAATTTTCTTTGTTGCAATGAGTGGCCACCCTGGTACTAACATAAATTAAAAATAGTAACATTTATTTTTAAAATACATTAATTTCATCATTTACCAAATAGTTTAATAAATTAATTGCATGCCTATTACTTACGTGCTTTCCTGTCTTGTTGAGCAAATGAAAAATGTGTGCAGTAGTAGATTTCAAAGTGTATGTGAAAGATTGCTACATGTATATTTTTATTTCAGTCATGTCCAGTATTTTTGTTTCAGACATGTCCAAGTGAATAATGAAGGTGCGATAGAATTTTACAAGAAATTTGGCTTTGAAATTGTTGACACAAAGGAGCACTACTACAAGAGGATCGAACCTGCGGATGCACACGTTCTGCAGAAGACTTTGCGACCCAAAATGACAAACGGTGTCGTTAAAAACGGTGATGAAAAACGAGATCATGAAAAATGATAGAACTAAGTGGTTTTTTAAGTTATGGATGGGTGAATACATTTCCCGTGAACAATATACTTGCCAGTCCGGCTGGTAAATGCAACCTGTAAGTTTGGTTCATTAGGTTAAAGAATTTTTTTTTTACATCTTAAATACTTTTGTACTGCAGTTTAATTGTAATTGAACCAATACCTTATTTCTACATGTCATGTTTTTAGTTCTATTTATAATTGAATCATTATTTCAAATTCATCAAAGTGCAAACTTTATAGAAAGTCAATTTTAATCGACCTGTTGAAATATCTTGTGGAGGAGTAGTATAACTTATTGAAATAATAGATTTTAAGAAAAATATGATGTTTCTCGAAACACTTGAAGTACTCTTAAGTTTGAGCCACTGCAGTGTTGTGTTTATGTTATTTCTTTTGCTGTAGAAAAAATTATTTTAATTATGCCCAGACAGTTTAAAACATTTTAAAAAACTAATTTTGTAAGTACAGTAGGTTGTTTTTATTAATTTCAAACACAAAAACCATGTGCAAAGTGTTTACACGGCCTTCAGTTTCCGCATTCGACAAAAGTCTTCCAACAGCCAAAATCATTAGTGCAGTATATAAGTTCTGGAAAATAAAATATAAATCAACAACGGTTTACAATAGTTCTCACATTGCACAAAATTTGTATTTTTTATTGGCAATCAGTTGATTAGCCAGTCACTAGTATATGTCTTCCAGATTTCGAGATTATACGAAAATATTGAGAAGTTGTTCTTGTGGATTCTTCATTATCTCGGTGTAGAACATTATCAATTTATTGTACATGCAGTGAAACGTCAGTATTGAAAACTTCTTCGCTGCAAGTAAGCTATTTCACTGTATGCCATATTTAAAGACAGCAATGATATTTTTACATGCAACACAGTTCACGTATTTCAAATTACCTACAGCCGTGAAACTGCGATGTTAAAAGAACGTTTAATGATAACAATTGAAAGATAGTAAATATTGAAAATATTTTGAAGATAGTGAGCACGTATGTTTTTACTCACTTGTCATTATTAAACCAGCAACTGATGTGAACGACCTGCAAAGTTTGGTCACAGTGAATCATTGGTGTTACCGTGGAAAATGAGTTCAAAGATGGTTATGATGTGAAGGTGGGTTGTGTTTATTGCGTCCTAGTCTGCTCGTTAGCAAGGAAATGTGATCTGGATTACAGGTTCTTGTTACGTTCTTAGAAATACTGTGTGTCACGGTGCAGTATAGGCTTTTACGCAGTAAAGTGAATACTTTTCTTAAAGACTACCTTGTTTAGAAATAATAATTAGAAAATAATATTCTAGTGCCACCTCGACCATTAACTTTTGAGTACGGTACAGTCTTTACACATTGGTTGTTAGTAACGGTGCTGTGTCTGCATTTAAAAGTGACAGAAAAAATACACATTGGCTGAAGTAAACGAGTGAGCCATGCTTCAGTAGTGATCACTTGATTGTGAACAAACTTGACAATGTTGTGTACAAGTTGTGTTGGTTCGTCGCCCAGTACGTGAACAGTGTTGTGGCAAGTCTCACGTGTTGTGCAATATAAACTGTGTTACTTGTTCCCAATATTTTTGTGTTTAAAGGTACAAATGCTAAGTATATGTTCATATTTTGTTTTTATTATAATCTATTTAGCTCCTTGAAGTGGCTGAAAATTGCTTTTCCAGACTGTTTGACCAGAAAATTACTGGCATGATTCGTAAAACAAAAATAGAATTGTTTATTTGACTTTGTATCATACTTTCACAAAAAAATAATACACATACAGAGTGTGTATTACTACTCAAAGTTCAGTTGGAAAAATATCACATAAATACTGCTCAATAATTTAGTGTTCTGCACGTGAAGGCTGTATTATCTTTGATGTGTGCACCAGTCTTGTTCATATTACTTACCTTTCTTCATTGCCACCAGCAGATAAAATATCTCTCGAGAATGTCTTTAGAGAGTCTCCGTGCAGGTAGTGGCCAGCATTCTGCTAAACCTTCTGCAGAAATATCCATAGAACCTTAGAAGTAAACATATTATTACCCACTGCCGTACAATTCCTGCAGCTCAGTTATCATCTTAACGTGGTCAGGACGGTTAATGAGTCCATCGCTTTTAGGATTAGAAAAATTTTTTGGAAAGGGTTTCAAATTTTTTTTTGTGAGTTAGTGCATGCATTTGTGATGTGTAATCTAATGATGGTAGTAGGAGTGATAATGCATCCGTGCCAGACCTGTTTGAGATTCTTCTGATTTAGAACTTTGCAAGTGGGTGTTACAAAGCTGTGAAACTCATTGAAGTGGGTACAAATAATTTATCTGCCTTTTATTAATTTATTTTTCTGCTGGGAAAGTCTTTGCATTATTTTTCTCTTATGCTGCATGGACTGTATTTTCAGTGGCAGCTGACTTGCTTAGTTATTGTTCCTGAACATAGTTTACTAGCTACGGCCGCATCTCTACATTACAGGCGCTAATATGACTTTTGTACCAAAATGGGAACCCTTTTTTTTTTTTGTGGAGACTGAAATAAATATTAAAAGATTACCCGTACAGTTTCAGCTTGGCAAAAAACTGAAGTATAATATGACATTTTTAACTGAGATGCGGTAAGTAACCAACATTTTGCATTAAATCCATCTTTGAATTACATGCATATTAAAACCGAATGAGCATAGACAATAGGAAAGATGAACTAATGTTTTCAATCTTAGTCATCAGAACAAGCATTTGAAAAGTTATGGGCCTTTTGTTGAACTCAATAAATCTTATGTTTCGTTATATGACTTTCAGCTATGTACTATTTTTCTTGTAGAAATGGAAATTAAAGTACATACAATTTTTTTTGTATACAGATAATTTGCTCAATGCTACTCAAGATCAAACTTGTTTTACCAGTTGAATATTGTAAAGTTTGATCTAAGTTCTCCTTTGTCTTGCCTATAATTACTTAAGATGTAGTTTCACATATATTGTTACCAATACCTTTCCTCAAGAATGCAACAGTTGCACTGCTCCGTCGATGGCTACGCACACTGTAAAGTAGGTAAGATGGTACTAGTGTTAAAGTATTAGCAAAATTAAAGTGTGCCTGTTACTTGTGGTGTGTAGATGGATAGTGTACTCACTACAATATAGTCATAGCCTTTTTAAATTAGTGTTGTTACGGTCAAGGGCCTGCAATATACAGTATAATGTTCGGAATGATTCATGTTGAGATGAGGTGCTATATCTGGTGTTTCCCACTCTCGTTGTGTAGCATGAGGCACGGCAGTTCCTGAGCTTAACTGCAGTGATATTTCTTTATGTATTCAGTTGATGTGCATCATAAGTAACATTTGTATTGACCACGTGTTTGTCTCGTTGGTTACGTATGTATGAGTCTTTGTTAGTTGTAGACAGTGTAAATGTAGGCTTTGTTTGCGTGGTCGTTACCTTCTGAAACTCCTGCACTAAAGTTGCTGCGCTGCAACCAAACAGTTCTGCTGGTGTGGTAATTACATTGTCTGCACTGAGAACTACACCTTTGTAATCACCTCTGGGAGGAGGGATAAAGGTGTAGAAGGTGCATAATAAACATCTATAGAGAGGTGTGAAAACGTATTTCAAACAAGCGCAATATAGTATTTGAACAGTGTAAGTTATACCCACGAGCATGCACTGCAGTTAATATTTGGAGTTGATATGTCAATCACCTCTTTAAATCAGGTTGCAGACCTTCCCCTGAGGCTATTTTTTAAACAGTTTTTATGTACAAATATGATACTGGTAGGAATATTATTAGATAATTACATTTTGCCGACCAGAAATGTTCATGTATATACCCCATTCAAGAATAAAAACCTAAAATATTCAAAAGTGTTGTTCAGTTAAACTTACAAAAAATTTTACTTGCTTATTTCATTTAATGTAACATTTATATAAATGTTATGTATAACATTGTTGTGATTCTATTAATACATTTTAGAGACAGTCTCATGTAACTTTTCCATATTTTGACATTTCTCTTTTGAGATGTATGCCTGGCAGTTCCATCGTTTGAATATATAAACCTGCCTGGCTTGCTAGAAAAATATGGTTTCTGCAACCCTGTTTGCAGACGCACTTCTCAGAAGTGAAATGTCAAGAATACTTATGTGAGACAGAATATAAAGTTAACAACATTGTTCCTGATGAAGAAAAGGACAACAAAGTTGAATGTAACAATTAGGAATTGGTATAACACTGTATCTCAGTCAGCCACCAAAACATTCTGCAGACATTTACACCCTCTGCACTGATAAACAAATCCCTATAATCCAGCTAATTGCAGGAGGTATCGACCACAAACAAAGCTGTAGTGTTTCTCCTGCTGACGTGTCGTTTGAAACTGGCTCTTTGTAGACCACATCGATGGCACAGTATTCAAAAATGTTATCAGTTTCCAACCAGCTGTCATTTGTGAATCTCATGTCAGTGAAACCCAGAGATATCATTTAATGAGAGTGATTTGTAAAAATTACTTATTAATTTACTATAGGCAACATTTTAAAGAACTTTTTAGTCTTAATGTCAAACCTTCATCTGAGAATATGATAACTTTCAATTGTTACAATGACAATTTCAGAATTTTGTTAATTGCATACAATGATACGGCTGTTGGCGTAACTGATACGGAGGACTGCATAAAATTGTTGTATACACACTTTTGGTGTCATTTTTTTTGGGTTCAAAACAAGGGGTGCATAAGATAAAGAGTCAAATTTTTGCTCCAGAAACAAAGACCACTTTTGTGATCCCCAGGACGTATATGGTGTGAGAGGTACGCGATGGCATAAGATTTGAGTAAATACAGTATTTTGTATGTGTTTGATTTTGAAATGTTTTGATGTTTTCTAGTCCTTTCATTTTTAAATTTTATTTAACAGATTTTTCTTTGTCTTCTATAGCAGTGCATAGACAATGTCATTATAAAACTGTACCCTAAAGAAACCCAGTATTCTGATGTAAATAAATAATGTTATTACTTTTTAATTGTGGTTATTTTCTCCCCTATCCAAATTAATAGTAGTACTGTGATGCACATGAGAGCAACTTTGTTCCCTTGTAGTCTATCCCAAGTTCGCCCCCATTCCATCCCTCCCCCTCTATCCATCACTACGTTAGCTAGCGAGTACTTCAAAATCCAGCTGCCTGGCATGCCTTGCCCAGACGAGTGGACTGGCCCACATCCTGAGAACGAGCATTCTGTCTCAAGAAGCACTTGCTCTGTGGAGAATTCTGAGACCTCAATTCAGGAAGTCTCCTCCTGTGCCAGGACTACCTCGTGTGCTCTTGGGCATAGCTGATCCCTGCAAGGGCCATGGCTTGCCTAATACTACGCAGAGGTACATCATGAACGGCCACAGAGCCACCTGCATTCGACCAGCTAGAACTGATGGGTGCTAGGACGCTTCCCCTCCTCATCATGCTCCCCCTCAGGATGACTTACTGGAGGCTTTCTGGGAACCTATCCACAGTAAACACAAAACTCTGAACTCGCAAAACTTCTCCAGTACCCCTAGGTAATACACCCAATGTCCAAGCACATGGCTGGAAGGCTCACGTTGAGAGTGGCGAAGCAGAGCCCCTCTACCCATGTGTGCACGAGCTATGGGACGAGGTGGTCAGATGACAACAGGCCATCCACACCCTCTGCGGGAACCCACAGTACTGCACTCCTGGGGGAAACAAGCACATTCTCTACTGTTTCGCCAGCCGACATGTAGGTAACCACATAACCAGTGGTGTCAATTGTCAATGAATATAAAGTACTGTAGAACCCTGTTGGAGTAATTTTTAATGAGAATTATTAAAGAAAAAAAATGTTATATGCAGGAAGCCTTTATAAACAGGTTGGTTGTTAGAGTTGTTTCAGTAGGAAACTGTATGAATGCTATAGAGTGGTTTCAACATTCAGTTACTATTTTCAGATACTCTAATATAATACAGTATCACTCATTGTGACTGGAGGTAATTTTTTTTGGATATACAACTACAGTGCGATGTAGGTGCGCGTCGATGAAAATTAAAAAGAATGTAGACAGAGTATTCTTTAGTCAGCAAGATACAAACACAAAATTATATTCTATAAATGGAATCTGGTTAAGTAAAGTAGAGACAACCAAATAAGAAAAAAAAAAGAAAAAAAAAAGATTTGAGGCCTGCTTTGGCAAAACAATAAATATATTAAATATATGAACAACAAAAATAAAATTATGACACAAAGATAAGCCGAAACAAATCTCAGCAGTTTATCAGGTACAAACAGAAAAAAAAATTCCAACCATGAGGCGAAACAAAAAACAGTTTCCAAGACACAAACAGAAAAACTCGCAGTCTGAGGAAGACAAGTATTCTCTGACAGCGCGGGGGTGTGTGTGCGCGTGCACACGCTTGATGACTAGAACAGATTCTAGTTCCCAAACTGTTTCTCAGTTCGTGTCTGGAGAACTACTGTATTTTGTTTTGTCTTATTGCTATATCATACGTTATTTTTCTGTTCGTGTCCTATAAACCACAGTGTTTTGTCTCACTGTATTAATATTTTATTTTTTGTGGTTGAAATATTTTATGTACTCCCATTGCACAACTATGATGATGAGAAAATTTAGGTCCTCCTGTACCATTCTCGTGGGAATATATGAGCAGAGGCATTTTACTTCACTTTAGCAAAGTATGACATTGACATCTGATAGCTCCCGAACCACGCAGAGGCAGCTTGTTACACAGCTGATGCTGTTCAAGCGTGCGAACGGGCAGAATGTTTAAGGCTTAAACCTTGGAATGGATAAGAGTATACTGTAGATGTGGTATGCTTAGTTGGTGCAGTCAAAAATGAGAGGACAGGTCCTATGTGCATGGAGGAAGCAAAGTTCTTTCATGAAGCATTTGGCATAGGGGGAAAGTTCCTTTGGATGGCTAACATGATTTAAGCAGGGGTAGGAAATTTGCGAAATTAATGCACAAGGAGAGAAACGAAGTGCTAATTTACAAACTGCCTTACAGTTCTGCACGTGCATGTGTGTGTGTGCATGTACACATTAATGTCCTCTGTGTAGCGAGCTACAAGCAAATGCCATCATTGGCGCTGCTTTCTGCTTGCCTGGTGTCTTGTTGCCCTTTCCAGCCCCTCCCCCTAGTCAAGGTAGCCAAAGTCGCTGGTTAAGGTCATACTGCTCGTTTCTACTACTTTCGCGCAAATTATTTTTTTAACCTAAACTAGAGCAGATAAAAATCTGCGTTGCAGTTTTATTCAAAATAGTTTCCACCATTGCCTAATTCTTTCAAGACAGTGAACAATATAGTTTATGCTAATTAACAAAATTTTTGTTAATTGACTTATTAGTCGAAACTGTACAATTTGATATCTTAAAAAAATTAGCCTTCACTGCAAAAACTTTTTTAAACAAAACTGTCAAACAGATTTGTGATATCTGCTCTCCTTTAAGTTTAAAAAAACAATTATAGCGAAAACAATTTACACAGGGGCCTTGTTTCTCATGCTGTCATGTCACTATTTGTCTGTGAAAACTTGCACAGAGTGGCGGCACTAATGATGGGTTGAATCAAGCGAAAATAAATAGAGTACTCAATTCTTCTTACAGTTCTCAGTTTCAGATTTTCGCAAGCTGGTTCTGATTCAATCACTAGGCTTTTAAAAAAAAATATATATATATATATCCATCTCTCAGAGAAAATTAGACCACCTACCGTGCCTCCATCGTAATTTGCCTACAATTTTTTTTATCGTATTCCATACTCTTCACCTAATCAAAATTTTACATTTGCCGGTAAAATGGGTATGTTGCTCCTCAAGTTCACACATAAACCACTCTTTTCTATTTCAGATTACACCGTCTCGCTTTACCTTGTTCCTAGTTATCACTCGCTACTTGAGTTCTCACACTAACCACTGTTTATTTTTTTCGATTATGAGTATCCAGTTTACCTGGTTTTGAGTTATCACTCGAAACTCCAAGTTCTCATACAACTACTCGTTTCTCTTTCATGTTTGTTTTGAGTTCTCGCTTTACCAGGATCCGAGTTATCACTCGCTGCAATACCCCCTACTGTTTCGCTTTGTTTCAGAATGCTCACTGTTTCTGGTACAGCTGCTGAATTCTTTGAAAACATTATATTAGTGGCGTTAGCAAGAAAATATTTATCTGCGCATCAGTCATGTGCAGCAAAGTGAATCAAAATAAATTCAAGTCTCTTCAGTCTTTTCAAAATATAAAAATTTCTTTAAAGATGATGCTATTTAAAAGTTAAATTGGTTAGCTTGTGTGCTATTCCCGACAAGGTTTCAGCATTAAAACCGGGGTATTAAACGTCTAAAATTTTAGGTAGTACGTAATTGAAAATCAACATTGTATGTTTTCTATTGACAGTGACGAATCATTACTGGTACGATAGATTGCTACATTATATTTATTAATAATGGCATTCTATCATGCTTTCTGTTAGATATTCTATTCAAATTAATACCACTTAAGAAATAGTGCAGTGTATGTATACGGTAAATGATTACAACATATTAAATTAGTGTAGAAATAGTACGTCCAAATATATGCCTGTGTCTTAAACATAGGAACACCTATGATGTGCACTGTAGCTAGTAGTGAATAAAAAATATGATTAGTTTGCTTTGAATAGAATCAATTATTAGTGATCCCATGATTTACAATATAGAAGTACAAACAAAAATAGCATGGAACATAAGAAGATAATTACAGTGGTGTATTACAGTGGTAATACTGCAGCAAGGAAGCCACGTGTGATAGCGACACATCTGTATTAGATTATGCAAACAAAAAATGCAGAGATATTTTTTTAGATATCACACCATGACAGATGTCTACTAACACATACATGGGATTAATTTTTATGAGCAACATTATTATCAGCTAGTTTGAAAGTGATGAAAGTTGCTGAAGGATGGAGTGGAGTTGATGGGGGGGGGGGGGGGGAGGAGAGCAAAACACACCACTACTTCCCCTTCGTATGTCGGAGAAACCAAATTTTTCAGGAGAAGCAAAAAAACTGTCTGTAAATCTTGTTTGAATATGTTATTTTAATGTAACAGTGTTGGTACTAAAATTTGTTCCTGATATGTAAAACATAGAAACTATCATTTAAAACTCACCATGAAGTAGCTCCGCTGTAGTACATGTTTTTCATTCTTAAAATGTCATTTGTAAAACATACGAGGTTTTATATTTTTCAACAGAATGCAGCACAAAGCAAAACATAATGTTGTAACCACAATAACAGATGAGATACGAGGTTTTCATTCCAATATTGGAAAAAAAAAAATTTTTGAGAAAAAATTGAGATACGAGGTTTTCATTCTAGCCGACGATATTATATAATAAAAACTGAGTACTCAGAAACCATATGATAGATCAATTCCTTCTACGCAAATCGGAAACATAATCAATTACAGGGATCACTCGATTCTGCCCATTGTAGCGTGGCTCAGGCCCCAGATTTTTTTTACATATTTTTAATCTTCAGTATGTTTGTTTAAAATTTAGTTGCCACTCATAATGTAGGCGTCATGGTCATTCTAACAATGGTATCCGAGAGTTTTGTTAACAACTATTTGTAATTTATTTGTTAAACGCCAGCTTGTCAGTGGAAATTTATTCATATTTAAAGTAATCAATTTAAATAACTATGAACTGATTTTACTTAACATAATTAACATTTAATTTGGTAATTTGAAATTGCTCACTTAAAAGTAAGAATAACAGTTTGCTTAACAATTTTAATATTTATTTAAAATTTAAATGATTACATTTGTATTTAATAAATTTTCAATATGTTTTATTTTGCTAAAATTGTTTGCATTTGAATTTAACGAAATTATATTTATTCATTGTTAAAACTTCCAGTGTGAGAAGGACAGAGATATACTCCATTTCATATAAGTTTGGATGAATCTGACAGCAACTTATGGGCAATAATTTGTAATATTTTGTTATTTTTGTCACAACACAAGACAAATTTTGCAGTACAAATGCTGAAATGGACATTTTCGATTCATTTTAAAGCTTAAAATGTCTTGAATTTTGACACAAATTGCAAAATACAAAAAAATTAGTGCCCATTAGTTGCCGTCAGATTTATCCAAACTTATATGAAATGGAGTATATAATCTAAATTTTCTAGAAAAAGTTGCTACACATAAGTGCAAAACTGGCCTATAAAGATAAATGTTGAGCATTTGCAGCCATATTTGGTTGCAACCAATAAAATAGACTGTTGCTGATTGGCCGCGTACATTTTAAATGTAATGTTTTTTCCACTTGGTAACAAAGTTATTTCTTAATATATTTGTATAAAATTGGTTTTGAAACTAAAATGTTAACGTTTATAAATAATTACGTGCAAATATTATAAGTTTAAAATGTTGTTGTTGTTGTTGTTGTTGTTGTTGTTGTTGTTGTTGTTGTTGTTGTTGTTGTTTTTTTTTTTTTTTTTTTTTTTTTTTTTTTTTTTTTTTTTTTTTTTTTTTTTTTTTTTT
>PNEQ01003856.1:22302-48001 GCA_003012365.1 Medauroidea extradentata
TTTATTTTTTTATTTTTGCCGCCAGCATGGCTTCGGCTCGTTCGCCGCCATTTTGGAAAGTTAGGGGTGGGGGAGAGAAGAAAAGAGCCTCGTTCCAAATGTTTCGCTGTCTCTCAGAGTGATTTAAAAGGGGAAGGGGTTACACTGCTGGAGCATGGCTGGGCCACCAGCGAAGTTTCTCTTAACAAGGAAACAACCCGGTTATGCTCTTTCCATTACTTCTTTATTAGTATGTTACGGGGGAATAAGTGGCAGATGCTTCACCTTCTTCCCCTCAGCTACAGTTCCACTCACGTGCCAACGACACTTGTTTCACTGTACGTATTGTGCACATGGTAAGTAATTGTGAATCATACTATATATGGACTTGTAACCATGCGTGGTGTGGCCTGGCCTTACAAGTGAACTACAGTAGATATACTGACCACACATGACCACAACCTATAACAAAACTGGACTGTATGCGCTGAACCTGAACCACAAGATACGAACATACAAAACCAGAGGTTTGACAAGGATTACTGCAGACATAACAGTTATCTTTCAAATTACACTTTTAACATATAATACGATGCACAAGTGCTTACAGGACAGTACTTGTACATATAACACACACAAACAGAAGGATGAACACATTTCTCTGCGAAATGACAATGTTTCACTGGTTAGGGTGGCTTCACCAGGCAAGTGAAGGCACATTGAAGTCATTATCTACTCTTCAATGCGTCTTCACTAGCTGCTTGATGAAGCTGGCCTAGCCGGAAAAACGTAGCAACATCGCTTCTATGGAAAAATTGGTTCATCCTAACATGTGTACGCATATTGTATGTTGTATCTACAACTACAAGTACCACTTTGGAAGTACTTGTCCATTATATTTTATGTTTAAAAAGTAATTAATAGCCTAGCTGCCTTTTCCAGCCAATTAATATTACTGTTTATGCAAAGTAAAGGACTTATTCACTCACTTGAAAACTTACTGAAACTTCCTGCCTAGGAGACACACACATTTGTGCATAGCTCTGGTCCAAAGGTAGCAATGTGGGTACTTAGTTAACAGATTTGTATACTACAAACTGAAAATACCATTTATATTCCTACATATATCTTGAAGTCAGCATGTAAATAGGTAGGCAGGCAAAGCTCAACACATGGTCAAAGTCATTATAGCCTGTTTTCGAGAGGATATGGTGAAATTTGAAAAATGTATTACTATAATTGGACTTTATACCTTGTCGACAGTAAGGTCATATGAGAGACACAACTTTACACTATGGCAGGAACTAGTAAAGAACACAACCATGACAACCATGGCATCTATCTTAACAAACCATCTCAAAGTTCAACTGGAGCAAGTGTAAAACCAAAGAAAATTTAAATTAGGATGGCTGGAGCCATCTCACCCAGTAAATTAAGCCTTAAAATTTGCTATGTGAAGAAGTTTGTGGTTGATAAGGAAAATATCTTACAGATTCTGGAAGCCTAATAAGCCCACCACTGAACTAACATAAAACATAACATGGCGTCGCTTCCAGAAACAAGAGCAGATCATAAAATAGAGACAGAGGAGGAGGGAATTAATAAAGGTGGCTCACTTGTAGTAGTCTGTGTCAGACTGGCTCTCCAGCTGCGGTGGGAACATGGGTATCAGGTAGGGACACTTGTCGTACAGGTGCGCCAACAGCAGCTGCCCAAATTCAGGGTAGTCTACCCACAGAGCTACCACCATGGCTGCTAGCGGGAACACAGTCTTGGGCTGCTTCGCAGTCAACTCCCCCAGGTTCTGTGGCGACACACATCCATACACAGCGCACACAATCACTGTACTACATACATACTGCTACACTTCATCACTTTGCCATTTGCAAACAAAAACAAAGAGAAAGAAATGTATTTAATTACTTCGCTGTTGGATTAAATAAATGTTGTTACGCCAAGATAGTGTAAAAAACTTTTTTAAAAATAGTTTATTTTTGGTTAGTTTCAAGTACAAAAACTATGTACAGTACATAGTATTCACACTGTCATTTATTTTCCTGTTGAATGTCGCATTTTAGCAATATTTAGTGAATTTAAATATAATCTACTGTCGCCTTTAAAAGAGTTAAAGGTAAGCGAATGGATCTGAAAAAATTGCAAAATGTTGAAGAGTGAAGAAAAACTGAGCAGGTGACGAAACCTGTGTTGTATCACATTTAAATTTATTTTCCAAATATCGGTAAGACTTGTTTCAAGTTACGACTAAGTAAACCATGCTCTAGGAACTAGAAACAACATGAAAGAAAAATGGTCAGTATAAAAACATAAAATCAACTACCGTAGATAAAATTTATTTCAAGCAATAAAATGTAAACCTCACTCAGAGTACCTATACTGCTAATGTTAGAACAAAATCCAATAAACAGTTGCTCCTTGTAAGATTTTCCTGAAACTACGAGACAAATTTAAGCTGTGTAAATTTTTTCTGTGCAAAACATAGGAAGAAAAGATGAAAAAGGAATGGAGGGGCAAATGAGCAACGGCTTTGGTACAGTATGTCAAGAGTGGGAACTTGGGGCTTGTTTACACTATTTAAATTATGTTTGGACAACTGCAGTGCAGTTGTATGTACAGAAACTACGTGCACGTTAGGTTTAAATTTTCTATAAGTACCGTATTTACCCAGGTAACTCCTGCCTGTATTTTTAGACAAACTCGACAGAAAAAAAAATTTTTTAAGCAAAAAATATAAATTGTTAGTGCTTTCCTTGCTTATGACAACTTATTTCCATTAAATTATGAAGTACACAGCAGCAATATAGTTATAATTCAGCACTCGCGCTGAAAATCACCCACCAGTACAATCAAAAAACCGGCCGTGTGATGCTTGGCAACAGCGCCGATGCAGCGGAGAAGAATAGAGAAACGTGACCTTGGCATCTGTGTTCTCCCACCAGAACAATGACCATGTCACGGGCCAGTTAGAGGGATGCATAAATACTTGCCTTGAAGTTTTTTGTAACTTGGAGTTAGTTCACTGGCAATTTGCAGTGCTTTCACACATTTCCGTGCTTACGACGCACCCGAACTGCCATTTTACTTGAATATATTGAAGCAGTCTTTCTTCAATTTCTGGAAATTTAGCTTTAGTCCTTCTAAATGCCCATCTTTTGCCACTATCTGAACTAAGTTTGTCACTGTTTTTCCACCAGTACTGAACACACAACTCATCCACATCAAATATTTTTCCCGCTGCATAATTACCTATCATCTTTGTTTTGCTTCTCCCACAATTTTTAATTTTTCCGACACTGTGAAGGAACGCAACTATTTGCGGTTCACCTAGCAATCTTGCATCTACAAATCACCCAAATAAACAATCCAATTTTCCTGCTACTTGTTACTATGCCTTTAATCTGCTTCAGGCAAGACACGCACAGGCTAGCGTTTTGGCGCAACTCGGCACGGTACTGGCTGCAGAGTCAAGCAGCTGAAGCTCGCCTCAGCATGGCACGGTACATACCAGCTGGCCGGTATACATGAACACACGGTGTGGCGCCATGCACATCCCAATGCGTTTCTGTCGGTAAATTCGGTGTTGCATATTTACAGCTAATGTGCTAAAATCTGACAGTATTGAGGGATCAAAATTCCATATTTAATTTTGGTTGTAATAAATCCTTTCAGGAGTTTGCAAAATACAAAAAACCTAATTATTTAGGAATTTTCCGTGTATGACATGCACCCCTGGGTAAATATGGTATGTCAATGTATCCTTAGATAGTGGAACCATATAATAAAAATTATAGAAACAAGCTGGCACACTGTACTATGTTCTAAAGTACCATTTATTGAATTCTAAGTTTGGATGGTTTAGATTATTCCATTTAAGGCCAGTGAATAGAGACCCGGAAATTTTGTGAATCCATTCGAAGAGACGCTAGACTTCAAACTCCGAAGCATGTTAGTGACGTTCGTGATTGGGCCACTGTTTATAAAACTCGTCCTTGACGACTGTGAACCAATACCAAACCTGCATGAGAACACTCACTGACTACCTCGCTAACTATTCATATACACTATCAACTCAATGGACCAGCAGCCAATAAACAAGCAGCTGAGGATAAAGTGCACGCAGGAATGTGGAGTCCAGCCAGCAAGGTGTTCAAGCTGTGAACTTTCCGGGTCTCTACCAATTAAGAATAGAAAAATAACCAAGAATTTATAAATTTTAAGCATACCTCTTGATAGAAAAATTAGAAAAGAACAAATACAGAGTGACAGGTAAACGTGTTAGCTTCAATTTGAAGTAGGTAATAACACTATGCGTGTATTGTTTTAAATGCAGGGGCTTATGCAAGTTTTTATTTCGGGAGGGGCTGAACCTAGTACTCAATGTCAACTTAGTGAATGTTTATACAATAACTTTCAGTAATCCAAATATAACGTATAAAAAAAGTTATTTATTCAATAACCATAAAATGTATGAGTCAATAAATGAAACTGAGGTTTTACAATTATCAATAAAAACTAAAAATAAACCCATTTTACAAATGAATGTACATACAACTTGTAGCTTCAAATATCATGCACTTTTAGACCTTGAACAATGGATAAAGCAGGAAAATTTAAATTTTTTTAAAGGTATGTTTTTAGGTGAACATTTATAACTTCTTAAGTGAGGAAAAACCAGTGATGATTTCTTACGGGTTGGGGAAGGGGTGGCGTACTCCGTGGCTTGAATGTTATGTAATCAAGATAACAATGTTAAAAGTTTACATTCAATGTAAACATACACTAGCATTTTCTGATGTTATAAAAATATTCATAATAGTAGATACATTTCATTAAAATTTAGTTAGGTAAAAACTGAACAAAATTGGTTTTAATTAATAATTTTAGTTTCACAAAATTTGAAAAAAAAAAATTCTCATTTACACTATAACCATAACAACAACAAAAACCCACAACTAAAAAAAATGTCTTCAACTATGCTCAACTGTAACAACCCCGACTATGCTCAGAGATAAAAGTAGAACAGCTGTGTTGCTGCTGAGTGACAATTCATGCACTCTCTAGCCAGTAGGAACAATACAAAACAATGTGACGAGAGACAAACCACAAGCTTCTCCGCGAGCAGGTTCTGGCAGAAGGGCACGCCCTGCGGGTGCCTGGATGGCATGATGGTGGCTCCCGCAATCTCCACCGGCTTGCCAGACAACAGGCATGACAACTTTACAAACTTGTCCTCCAGGTGCTGTGCACTCACGTCCGAGATGGAGTTGAGTGGCAGGTTCACAGCTCGCTGTAAACATGCAGTGTGTTACAACAGGCTTTCTAAATGTCACTGCTATGTTTACACGTACTGTATGTCGTAAACACTGTCTCAACAACAATACATCACATTTCAGGTAAACAGTGAAACTATTAGTCATTAAACATTCAAATGCAATAGACATCAAACAAAAATTACATAAACAAAATTTCAACATCAAACGGTATACATGTTCCTGTTTTTTTTGGGGGAAAAAAAACATAATTTAATAATCTGTAAATGAATTGGAGCCTGCAGATAATTTTTTCCTAATCTGTAATCATATTGGTGAACCACAACTTATAACTTTATAAAAGTTTGAAACACCACAAAACACAGTGTAAAATAATGTATAGACAGTTCACAATAAAATGAGCCCAGCTTAAATTTTTTTTCAGCCAGTCTGCAATCATAGTTATGTACTATTTTTGTCATGTAAACGACCCTGAAATTAAAAACCACTCACCCCTCACAAAACAAAATTTTTGGTTCCAATATAATGAAGTTTTTGGATACAGTTAAGTGTTGGGCAGTGCTTATTTTAAAGTGAACAAGACTATAACAGCACACACTCATGAATGCATTATGGAAGCACACACACTTGCCTGACACTCAAACCTGAACTTCTTGAGGGCATCACTTTTCTGCAGGTCCGTGTAGGAGCCCTGGAATTGGTGCAGGAACTGCTGCAGAGAGTCGAACATCTGTAACGCCTCGGGTGAGACAAACTGTGACAGCTCAGCTGTGACAGAACAGACGAGACCAGGGTTTCATCCACAGTGAAGCCACAACTACTTCACACCACTACAACCATCTAAGCCACATATTTTAATAACAATAATAACAACCTGTAGTTTGTAATAATAGGATGTACAACAACAGGTATTTGTAAATACACAAAAAAAGTCTGAAATTTTCTTGGGCTGTTTATCACCACAATACAAACATTACCAGATTCTTCTTTTCAGAAAGTGAAACTAACACAACACTGACATAAAAATAATATTTTTATTGAGCACTGAAATGAAAACTTGTTACCACATTCCACTGGAAAAAAAAAAAAAAAAACACTTCATGTCAAAAAGGAATATATTTACAAGGTTTTACTGTATACATTGTCAAACCACGCACAGTAAATGAAGACACATTCATGAAGGGGGAGAAGGTACAGTTAGATTATATGTACAGCAGAACGAGGAGATAAAGTTCAGCACAAACAAGAGAAAAGTGACGTTAATACACAGGAAGTGTGACAAAATAAGAAAAACAAAAACAGTATATGAAGGGCATATGCAACAAGTAGAGGGCTTCAGACACCTGTGAAATATTCTAGAAAGACATGGAGAAAACAATGAACATGTGATAATGAAACTACAACAAACAGATGCTATTATAATTGGTGTGTGAAAGATTTTCCCCAGGAAAAGACAGGAGTCACTGAGGTGGAAACACAACCTACTTAGGTAGGATGTATTCTGTCCCCATAGCTACGACCGGAGTATAATAATCTTGGACAGAGAATACGAAGCTCCTAAATAGTAGAGCTAAAGAGAATGGGCATGAACTTATATGTAGCACGATAGAGGTAAAAAGATGGGAAGAATGAAGTAGTGAGAGATAGAGTATATAAACTGGGGCTGACAAGAGTTCATATAGGAGATACAGACAATTTAAGAGGATGGAAGGTGAGTGTTTACCAAGAACAATGTTGGAGCTGAAGTACTGAAGTACATAAGGTAGACAGAAGATGAGATGCGACAAGAAAATGATTATGAAAAGTGATGAATTAGTACATAAAATGTTTTTCGTCCAATTCACCAAACTCCTTACAAGTAACCTTACAACAGTCTCCCACCTCTCCAAATTGGCTGTTGGTAACAAGTATTCTCACAGTAGCATTCTCCATGTAGAAAGGATTCATGCCGCTATGTCTCCACCTCGTGTGCATCGCCCGATGCCAGACCTACCGTTCCAATCACTACAGAGGGACACCCATCGTCCCTTGGCACCAGTGAGTCCTTGTCATGGGAGATCAACTATCACCAAGCACTTTTAAAAAGTATTACCCCCAGTGATTAGCCCACACACAAAACATTAAGGGATCATCACGATGGTTGGTGTAATGCCACAGCAATGTGTATTAGAGGAAAAATTTAAATTACACATTATGTCAGACACAGTGCTGGAAGTCTATGACCAAAATAGACTTACCTTTCAATTTAATTCTCAATAACAGGAAAAAACTGTGCAAAGAAATGTGTGTTCTTCAACGTGCATGTGTTTACTGTCCACAAGTAACGTCCTGCAAGTACTTGTACCTTGCATCAGATGGTAGGGAAGGGAAAGGCATAATGGAACATAGACTAGTGCACACACATGGGCAGTGAGAGTAGCACAACTACAGAGATGATGTGAGAAATACACTGCAGACATGAACAGCACTGGTGAAAGCCCTCTAGTCTCGTACTAAGGCAACGTTTACACTAAAAGTCTTAAACATGTTTAGCTGAATTCATTCAGCAGTTATCCTTAATCTTGTTTAAAGCTAAACATGTTTGCAAGTTTATATGACTAAACAGAACAAAATTAATGACCTTTTTAACCTCACAAACATGAAACGTATCATATTTAATTATTATCACCACGCAACATTCATGGATTTTTAATTATTATATTGCATGTAACTGCAATGAAGTTTCCCAAATAAAACAAATATAAACACTTTAAAACTAAAAATTGTACTTAATTTAATAAGTGCAAAATGTAGCACCAAACAGCAAGTATATTTGTTGCACAGCTCATTATTCGAAGAAGACAACAGGAAATAAGCATAGAAGATATGTAGTTCAACACATCATATGAAACTAATAGTTATTAAGAACGAGAAAACAGTGCAACCTGAATTAATCTGTAGGTCATGTAACCACTACATAAAGCTGAAGTAGTAGCTCTGTATCTAGTGCGACAGCAGCAGCTACTACACACACTGATCTCTCAGACCTGCCAACTGTGAAGGATGAGTCAGAAATAATACCAACTGCTGGGGGTTCTTGCCACTGTCGCAGAGGCAGGTGCTGGACTGTTGTCTGGCTTGCTGATCTCCTCACTCTTAGCTTGCTTCTCTTGCTCTGCCTGCTCTTTCTTCTTATCTGCTTCTTCCGCTTTAGCATTTATCTGATCTGCACACAAGAGAGAAACACCTACCTAACACAGCATAAAGATACAAAACCAAAAACAAAGTGAAGTGTGATCATGGTGTGTTGTACCAACGAGACATGTGGTCATACAATAGAGATTATTTTACACACACCTTGACTCACATACTTTCATTGTCCCATTTGCTGCTTGTATAATAGAAATTTCCTCTTTTCACACTTTCCTGTATTTTACAATACTTTTTCCAGGTCCCTTAAGAAGTGTAAAAATGGGAATCCACTGCACTCAGTATGGTAAATGAGGAAGAAAGAAGTGAAAAAGCAAAACAGTACTGAATATGAGAAAAGCAAACAAACAGCTAGAGGGAACCTTCACACACTGTTCACATGACAACATTCTGAAAAACTACAAGACGTGTCTAAGACCATGGATTTTGTTACAAAACTGCACATATATTTTGGAAAGGTGTGGCTAAAATAACATTACTGATATTCAAACAAATAAATGTGGGTGCGTTAAATTATAAATTAAATAATCTGTACTGTGTAAACAGTGCAGAACCATGGAGAGAGTAAGGAAGGTATCTGCATGTCACATTGAACTACTTGCAGCTAGCCATCTGTTAAACCCACCACTAACACTTTGCTACACTAACAGTTAGGCTGTATTCTACAATACCCTGAAAAATGTGAGCAAATACTATAAGTATTTATGTGGCAAAAAAAAAAAAATTTAAACATGTGCCTACTTATAAATATTTCCAACATTTTTATTCCTATAGAAATATTCTAGTTCTTTTAAATGTAGAAAACAGTTTTTGTCGAAAAATGATTTCACGAAAGATAAATTAGCACCGCAGAATATAATTTAATGTAAATTCCCTAGTCTTGCTAGTGCCACAGCTCCAGGTAGACAGCACTCATAAAAAAACAATAAACCATACATGACGACAGCTGTATAGTACAATACTGTCTCTAGCAATCCACATACATATTACAACTCACCCACTTCTCCTTGTATGAATTGTTGGATGTCTGTGATCTGTTGCACCAACTCGCTCCCTGCTTTCACATCTGACACACTCACTTCTGACATCTGCAAACACCACATAATGTACCAGCACAGCTCTGTTATAACAATCCTACGTACAGTGCAACCTAACTAATACAATCACAAAGGGACCAACCTTTACAGTTTGTAATAATGAGGTTTGTATTAACACGTATTTGCAAACAACACCAAAAAAAAAAATTCTGTAAATAGGTATTTTTCAAAATGTGTGGTCCCAAAATAAAAACAGTCATACCAACATCATGACTTCTTTCAACCACTGAACTAGACCTCACATTGTTTCACGTATAAGGGAACTATTTATTGAGATTCAATTTAATATTTAATTTCTCATCTTATTTCAAGGGGAAAGAAAACCACTTTGTATTAATGAGAACTTTCTATTAACAGGGTTTGTATTAAGGAGGTTCCATTATAACATACAGAATACTTACTGATTTATTTCCTGTCCATGACTACACTGGTACATTATATTTCTTACTTCCTACAAACAACAACATTGGTACATACTTTAATTTCTTGCAGATGTCACTTTCTGCTTTGGTTACAATCCTAACTCTAGGAATGATTTTTGTAACATTAAGGCCATGATATATAATTTATTTCAAACAATTGCAAATAACTTAAATATTTTTCAACTAAATGTTTTGAAAAAATTTGAGACTGTGTACAGTCATACAATACACAATTTTGCTAGAACTTTTTTTTTTTTTTTTTAAATAATGTACCGTTTGCTAGCAAAAAATTATTTTGCTTCATTTTTGCTCATTTTGATAACAAAATATGTGCTATTTCAAGGGCAAAAATCTAAAAATCAGTTTGGTACATTGTAACCAAAAACTTCAGATACACACGATGATAAATAAATGTTAAAACTGCCAGAATGGATCTTTGATATATGTATTAATTTGTGTTAAAAAATATTTTTGAAACAACTGCAAAACTAAAGAGTGAGCCCTTAAAATGTCAGATATACAGTACGTAATAAGACTTTAAGAGAACTACATAAAACTATATTTGTTTAGGAGGATATAATAGGCGTGCATCTCAGATAGTAAAACCAGAGTTTAACATGTCACAGTTCCCAAAAAGCTTGTCACTGAATCAATGTTTAGTTTCACCTGAGTCCGTAAAATCTGGGTTTTACTTAAGTTACAGTAGATGTGATCATAGAAATAAAGAGTGGGGAAGACAATTTTATGCTTAATAAATAAATTTTATTTTTTTAAATTACACTGTGAATAATAAATGTGAGGCACATAACCCACACAACCAAATAATCTTAACAAATTCAGTGCCAAGAGTTGAAATATCAGCTTTTATTACCTGAGCGAAAAATCCAGAGGCAGATATTACAGATTTGAATTTTTAAAATGTAATTTACAGGGTTTTTTTAATTACATTTTTCTAGAAAAAAAATTTTTACAATTGCAATGGATTAAGGGAACCTTTAATTGCCAGTAGAAATTTTTCCCAACATGATTACTTTGATTTGGATCAAGTTATTTTAATTTTAATAATAATTGCAAATTTCTGAAAAAAAAATATAAAGTAATGGTATTTTTCACATATGTACCTCGAAGAAAGCTAGCACTAAAAGGGTTAATACATACCAACTGTAGACAAAATTTTACAATTGGTACGTTTGTGTAGCGTGCACATATTGATGTTAAGATTATTAATTTCTGCTTCTTAAATATTCCTGCACATGACACGTTCTACAGTCCCATGAAAAATGTAACATGGTTATAATCTTGCATTCTACACTGACATTTGTGGAAGTTAATCTTTTAGGTTAGGGTCGGGGGGGGGGAGAGTATGGCTAGTGGTTGATATGCCAATCATTAATTTAAATGTGGGAGGACGTCCAGGGTTTCTACGTCAGGAAACTTTTGATTTTAAGGTGCAAAACAGGGGCTATTTAGCAGTTTTCATACATAAACTTTGAATACACTACTGGTAGGAATATTAATACAGTGAAATCTCGTTATAAAGAGTATGGTTTATAACATTATCTGTCCTATAACAACAGCTTTATAATGCACCATCTCTCCATAATACATGTAAAATTATTTGGATATAACAACAATCCGCTATAAAGACAGTTTTGGTTGCCATTTACAGTTGTTGTTATAGTGAGATTCCACTGTATTTTTATTAGATAATTATAATTTTATTTAGAGGGTACAATTCCACTAAATAAATTTTAATGGGGGAAGTGTTTCTCCTACCAGGCATTCTCATTTTATAACACAACTAGCTGCCCAGACAAACGTTTTGGCACATAAATAAATTAAAAATATTTACTAAACAATAGCACTTAGGAGTATAGAAAATAGATAAAAACCTATTCGCAGACCTACGGAATGTATATACAAAATTTCATTGAAATCGGTTAAGCTGTTTCGGAGGACGAGGGAAACAAACACTGTGACACGAGAATTTCATATATTAGATTGGTACTTTTACCTTCAGTAAATCTGGACAGTTCTGAGCCATTTTAAGATGGATGGAAATAAATTCAGACCACTAACTTCTGGCGTAGAGATTTGTTTGTAACATAAAAAATAATGATCGGGGCCACTGATAATAGCAATTATTCACCACTTGTGTATTTAATGAGTGATAGAAAATATGTAACAGTTTTCTGATCAGAGGAATATAGACGTAAACATTACGAGGGCCTATGTAAACAAAAGTGCTTATGTTTACATACAGTGAAATACCAGTAATGCAAACAGGCTGGCATTAGAAACTAAGTAGGGGTTAAAAAAAAATGCTCATTTTATCCTGAACTGCCTACAGCATTACAGTACAAAATAGTAAAATGGCATTCTGTGATCCAGCTTTCTCCAGCCCTACCTTAGGGAGGATGGGAGAGGAGGTGGGAAGGAGGGAGGAGAAGTTTTCTATAAAATTTCTTAAAACAGGTTTTAATTATTTTTTGGGTACCCCGTTCTATCCCTCTACCCCAATTTACCCCCCCCCCCCCTTATTTCCAAATCACCACAAAAACTGGCAAAAACCTTTGCAAGCACATGCACAGCATACAACTTACCAAAGATATTTTTCCAAAAATAATTTTTGGGTATTCCCTTCTTTTTTTATCTTTCTTGAATCATTTGTGGGCATAAGCACAACTCACCAAAATTCAATTTTTTTTCATATAAATTTTTTATTGGTGATTTTCAAATAGCAAATGTTAATAAGAAAGATTATGATGAGCAGTAATAACAATTTTATTTTAAAATTATGTTTAAATTGTTGGTAAAAAAAGTGTGTTGTTCTACAATGATGCACAAATACTGTATATCTAGTGAGAGCAGAAGACTGGTAGTTGAAAGACAGGGAGGGGGTGAGGGGGAGAGAGTGCACACGGAGGAGGACGGTTGTACCTGGCAATGTCGCACAAGCTGTTCCATGGCTTCGTTGAGGCTGCGCAGGCGACCCAGGTGACCAGACAACTTGGTGGAGAGAGCTTGCTTGTCTCTGCACTTCCTGCAATGTACCACCACACAACAGGCGTAACTTACCTATTACTGCTACGCGACACACACAGAGGGATGTCACTAAAAGCTGTTTCATCCAGAACTGCAGCAATGACTCCAGGACACACCTGTCTATATTTAAAGTCAACCTATACCTCACAACACAGCCATAGAATAACAGGTTTTGACACTCGCTTATTTGCCAACCTATTTTGTTTGACCTCCTTGTTGATGATATTGCTGTTCGCGCGCTGCTTTGCAGATGGTAGGATTTCTGCATGTAAACATAGGAAATAGACAAGTTTTTGGTGAAAAATTAATGTGTAAAAAACCTTACTATTCTGTATATTTTTATTTATTAGTGTTTAGCAATGATGAAAGAAGAATTAACTGAATTATAATTTACTGCTTTCAAAGACACCCTGATATTGCTTCCAAACAAGTAAACATCAATAATAACTATCTCCACCATGCTAAACCTCAACCTACAACCTGTGCGCCAGAGACAATATCAACAATATCATCAGTCAAAAAGGGCATAAAGTTTTCAGACGAGAGTCCAGACATGTGTTCTAGGGGCTTGATCAAAAAAATAAATACATATGTAGTAATGTGGTATGGATTGACATGGTGCTGAATGTTGTGGATGTTTGGTTACGTTGATGTTTGTTAGGTGTTATTTTGTAAACTATCAGGAAACTGACAAGTACGTAACATCACAGTTACCATTCATAACTACTCTATAATTGAGAAACAACTACAGTATTTCTTGTGATGTAAGCAGTTGTTTAAACATGTCTACATTTCTACATTGTTTTGTTTACATTTGGGTACTCCACTGAGGGTTGGTTCAATAACAATGAATAAAATATTTCCTTATGTTGCTTATGATACAGTAAGTTATTATCTGATGATATGACTTAAACTGTCACATTTCTCATCTCTGAATATGGTATTTAATTAATATGCAAACTAATAGACGACTTGATGTTCACGCCCTCTGACGTCACACTGCAGGGAGAGAACTGTGGGAAACAAAGCTTGTTTACACATGCTGATTTGTTGGTTGATGAAGGCAGAAGCCAAACATGTTGTGCACTCATAGAATTGCACGCAAGCGTAAAAAATATGTTTAATTTCATGGTTAAGATACGCAAATGCATAAACTCAATGTTTACCTGAAAAAGCGGCAAACTCCGAACAAATAATCAATTGTATTTACATACATATTACCCGGGACATGTGAAGCCAAACGGCTGTATGAAGGTTATGTTCGGTTGCGTCATCCATGAAGGTAGGAATTGTATCCCACACTACACTGAAGATCCGCCTCTTTTCAAGTCGTCCATTACAGTAAGTAATACAAGTGGTTATATAAATAACTGATTGGAATCCATGTGACATTGTTCACATTTATGTACTCCCCCGAGAGCTCCACTCACATACAGACACTGTGACGGGCCGGCTGAAGAAGTTACACTGCCTTACCAATCCTGGTCATGGCACCATTTTATATGTAGCGCATCAGGTGCACTTCCATCCTTACCACACCACACTGCTGACCTTCACCATGCTTCGTCAGCCCCAGTTGCAGTAATTTCAAAAGTGTTTATGGCACGTGAATTTAGTTGCAGTTACATTTAAAAGCAGCAGAAATGTTTTACGGGGTTTATTCGTTGGTTAAATTCAAAACAAATTACATTTGTTGCTGATCAGCACAGCGGTCTGATGAAAACTAATTACTGAAAGTATCCTAAAATTTTATTCACCTGAAAGAAAACTGCGGGTGCACTCTCCAGAAAGAACCGTTGTTCAGCCATAGTGGCAAGTCCGAAACACAAATGAAAGTCTACAAACCCCCAAAAAGGGTTAAAAAAAACTATTTAAATAAACATTTACGTCTCAAGGATACGCTATGTCCTTAAAGTCATTATTCTGTGCTTCCTACCTTCCCTGTTACGCTAGCCTTCTCAACTGCAGCCACCACACCGTTTCTACTTCTCTCACGTGACTGAACGCAAAATTCCGAGACTAAACAATCGCACACTGACAACGCCAAAGACCGAAAACAGAATAACCCTGTCTCTCCACTACCGCAATTCCAGACAGAAACAAACAGAATGGTTGCCCGATGCCAAAATTTGCTAGTTCTCCCCGCTAGTGCGCCAAGTGACCACTCACCACTTAAAGTAAACAAAGAAAATGTTACTAAGCTAAAACCAAGTAAAATATAATGAGAAATTACAATTACAATCTTTATATTTTAAACAACACTGCTAAAGAAAATATTTTTCTTTGAAGAACATAATTTCATTTTAAATTCCAACATAAACTTTAGTAATTTTAAAGCGCATGTATTCTGATTGGCCCATGCAAACATATTACTGTCTCTCTTGCGCACATGATGAGCGGCCGCGCACGTGCGCTCCAGTGAAAAACTGTAAAAAATCTAAATTTAGCCATTCCAGGAACTGGGTAGGCACACCTATGCCGTAACACAAAACTAGCGAACAATACACCCAGCCTGAAGTTAAAGTACAATTATAGTTTACAAATATATAAACTGCTGCAAATGATGATAATAAACTAAAATTAAAATACAAAGTAGCCTCAGCTTAAATAAACCAAATTAAATACAAAATAGAACAGTTTCACTATATACTGAGTGTCTTTGGAGTAAGTCAGGATTGAACAGATGCCAGTGATAAAACAATGTGACTGGTGCTTCCTGGAAGCAGGACTCTATAGTCGAGTCTACTAGAGCCACACTCAGGTCTGGGTCAAACATCAGTCTGTTGCGATTACTATGGAAACTATACTTGTCACAATGTAAGGAGAGGTTACTCACTTGGCAGCCTCTAGGATCTGCTGGTAAACTGCACCATAGTGACACTGGTGTTGGTGCAGCTCGTCCAGTCTCTCTTTCTTCTCTAGTATCCTCTGTCGCTCCTTCTCCTCTGCCTCCCTCCTCCTCTGCTCTGCCTCCCTCATCTTCTCATTCCTCTTGTTGATTCTCTGAAAAAAACATGACACACACCAATCCTCCTATCACGTAGACAGGTATTGGAATACAAGTCACAATTTACCCAAGAATAGCTTAACACATTAGAACCTATAAACCACAGATTAATAATTTTAAGTTGTTCAGAAATTGGTCCAAATTTGCTCATGTTTTGGTTAACCTTAAAACTTTATTTTATTTCAATTCCATTGTACGGCTAGTTTTATTTGAACACTTCTGCAGAGGCTTGAAGGAAATAGCTCAAAGTAATGTGCTTCTTGTAGCATAACCTTTTTATTTCTAGTTAAATATAGAGCTTAGCTCATTACTATTTAGTACTTTCTGAGGAAGCTCTAGTCCTTAATTCTTGACATCAGCTCAAATTGGTGACTATTATTGCTCTTCAGTCCACACTGTAATCTTGAGAAAGCAACATGGAAATGTCACTTGTCTGCACTCCCCTTTCCTCTCCCTTAGTCCGCCCAATTGCGTCGCCACACTTCCTCTCCTGCATGTGGTCGTATTGGTATGGGAGGGAGGGGAAGAATACAGTAAAATATTGATCTCTGATAACTGCAAGCTGCCGAAAGATAGGACAGAGGAAGCTTGTGCATGCACACATGGCATGGGACAAAGAGAGAGAGAGTTTGAAGATCAGACATGAAGCATTTTTGTGGTGTACAAAATACTGCATCCTACTCTCTCCCTCCCTCTTCTGCCACATTCTCTATTCTAACATTGGTCGAGCCAGTTTTTTTGTGAGCGATACTAGGCATTGGCGAGATATGACTGACCACGCGAGCAAATCCCTGCTTCCCTACCTCCTTTTATTTCACACTCGGAACATGCGGCGTGCCCATACCTAGCGTTAAAACACCTCAACATTGTCTGCAAGTATCAGACTCATCCAGGACAAAGGTGAGGTGTGGATACCTGCTGGTGCTGCTCCTTGAGGCGGGCCCGGGACTCGCGAGCATGTGCCTCCTCTTCTTCCATCTGCCGCAGGATGGCCTGCTGCTCCTCCAGTCTGCGTGCCTCACTCTTGCCACGCAGCATGTCTAACTGCAGCTCTAGGAACTCCCGCTGGGCACGCTCCAACTCCCGTACTCGCTCCACACGTTCCTTCACCACAGTCTGCAATGGTACAACCCCCTGACAGCCACTTTCACACCCTAGTGGGGATTATCGTAATATCTCGAACAACAACAACTTTACTAGGTTATAGTAGTTCATGTAACTCTCGGCAGATGATGGATGTTAACTTAAAAATAACACACTGCAGCTACGCAAGTTAATTAATAACAGTTACCAATGTCACACATAGGCCTATATAGTTTCACAATATCCCCAAATTAAATTAAAGAGTTTATAGTAAGCCTGCATTTATATATGTATGAGAAATTAATGAGGCATTAATAAAATTGTTTATAACTCTTGGAATTCTTAATGTGTTTTATATTTAAATAAAAATATTGTTTTATGGTAACAGATTCAATAATAACATGCCATACTTTGTACCAATTTACTTTACAGAAAAATATATCACAAATTTGTAAGTTTGATATTTAATATGTGTGTTGGACTCAAGTTTGTTTTCATACCATGACAAATTCCTTATCCTTTGTCAAGTTTAGCAACAGTAGGACAAAATCAAAAACACTAGCAAATAAAATTTCATTAATTTTCATGGCAGCAGTAACAGGCATTTACACTGCGCACCAGCTTAGATGGCGATTGGCAGCTACTGAGTGAAGGGCACATTCAAGCAGCAGGCCGCTGCAAGAACACCTAGTAGCTTACAAATACTGGAATGATATCGACTTACGTGAATTAGCCATTCGAATTAAAAACGGTAGTAATATTATACGCAACACTTTCCAGCTCGTTACCCGCCAACTTACATGGCGCGTGCTGTATTTCACTGTAAGCTTCAGTAGGCATCTCAGGGACATTTTTGACTATTTCAAACTCCACATATAACTTGCACACGTTAGTTCCATGAGGCAAGTCTACTCGGAGAATACTCTGCACGGACAGACACGTGACATGTTGGACAGGCAGCAGAGTTAACGTACACAAGAACTCACCCTGACCTGCTGCTGACGTTGTGACTCAATGTCACACAGCAGCTTCTCCAAGCACATGTTGTTGTACTGTGAATCTACTCCAGCCAGGGACCCTTTGTCTCTCTGGGAGATGTGATCCTTCTTCCAGTCCTGCTCTCTGCTGGGTGAAGGCAGCGACCCAGCAGACAGCTCCTCCCCCCCTGCCCCATCGAGGCAGTCTGACCCGACAGTCATCTCTCTGACGAGACTGGACAGTGCTGCAGCCTTGCACAACACTGCATTCTCGTACTGCTGTATCCTGTCCCTGAGAAATTACATTATGTACTTCTTTAAGCGGACATGTCAGTTTTAGTAAGCATGGAGTAATATCTAATATAACTTTCAGAATTTATGCTTTTCTGATTCAAAAGTTTTTGTTTTGTTGATGAATATTTATGCAATAAATACAAATAATATTTACTCCTAACTATGTATAAAAAAACTTGAATTGCTAGTGCGTACTTGATAATTTACATTCTGTCAATGAATATCTGTGCAAATTTTTATTTAGAGTTATTGTTAGAAATTATTCTTTTCACTTAACTATTAAATTATAGATTTTATATCTAAATCTAGAAAAAATTCCTTCAATCGTTTGTAATGAACACAAGTTAAATAAAGCTTGTCAGACTTTCGTTTCATAGATACAACAGCTGTGTATTTAATTTCCAACACTCCTGCCACAAACTCAACAGTTTACTTAAGACCTAATTCACTTATTATAATTTTAAATCAAGCTTCGGAAGTGGTTTAATGAATATGTTAGCTTCCATTTATTCTGTAGGTAGATAAGTTACAAAATTTTGATTTCACCTCTAGCAACTCTATAAACTATAGGGTTTTCTGCTAGACATTTTGCAGATTGATTGTCAATCTAGATAGTTACCGTGTTTGCTTTCACGTCCATTTCATTCCAAAATTGGTTCATATGCATTAATTCTTTTATAGTTTTTGTAAGAGACATATATTTGGCCTCAGTAGTTTTAAGTCTACTGTTTTTTTTTTTTTGTGTTCACAGCTAACCAGAGAACTTGTTAATTTAAAGCAAAACCCTGTGTATGACCTCCTATCATGTTTGCATGAGGCCCAATTAACATCTGCCATTCCCAATAGATCTTAAGGTGTTTTTGAAAAGATCTCAAGAGAACTTAGTTTAACTACTGGGGCAAATGTTTCATTATAATCAATTCCAGGTTTCTGACTGAAGCCTCATGCAACAAGTCTCACTTTTATTTTTTCTACTGGGGCTGCAGTGACAGAATGGTAAGACCATTTGCCTCCCACCAAGGTGATCCGGGTTCAATTCCTGGAAGGGTTTATCCTAGATTTTTGCATTCAGGAATTGTGCCGGACGATGGCGTTGGTCGGTAGCTCACAAGTGCTAAAGACCTCGATGTTAAGCGCTGACCAAAATCTCTCTCTCTCTCTTTCCTTTCTAGTTCTTCATTGGATTTAATTTTTATTTCATTTTATTGCATCCTAGATTGTCATGTCAGTATATACTGAACAGGATTTCTCAAAAATATATCAATGTAAAACACAACAACAAATATAAATAGGAAATATATGTGTGTGTTTATAATATACAATACAAATATTTATTACTATTATATGAAAAAATAATAATTGATTACAATAATATAAAACATTTAACAAAACAGGAGATTCACAATACAATGGTGAAGGAACGTTTTCTTATGTTATGTTATAAAATACACACCATAAACCCCAAAGTGTGTAGTGTTCGTAAAAAAAATAATTGTAAACATAATTACACTGTTCAATTAGATAAGTAACAAACACATATACACATAACATTTTGACACCAAATTTAAACTGTGAAAATTTCATTTAGTGCAAATGGAGCATTTGATAAAATAAAGTATTTTAATTTCTTTTTAAATATAATATGTGATTTTGTGTAGCGATTTCGGCAAGGCATTTTACAGCTTCAGGCCAAAGTAAAAAGGATTCTGTTCATATTTTTTTGTTGTGTGAGGACAAATATGGTATCGTTATACCTAGTAAAATGACTATGGATATATCATAGTTTTTGTCATGCCTAATGTTTTTTAAGGAAAATAGAAAGATGGAAAACATATAACTGCCTGGAAGAGTTAGCAAGTTATGGAACACTGATCTGCATAATTCTGTCCTACCAAGAATTATCATTATTTTCTTCTGGAGTATGAATAACTTAGTACACTTGGAAGAACTTTCCAGGAGCCCAGTCGTAGAAGAACAGATCTCTGGACACTCGCCTGGAAACTTGACACCCTTGTTGTTTGGCTGCAGTTCACCATAATGCTATACATTTTTGGTGCTACAATCCAGGCGGTCGAGCTCAACTCCGCCCACTTCCCTCCCACTAAGATAAACAATTTATCAAAACATATTTTTTATCAATTTATGAAATACTTCCATTGCTCACAATTTTAAATCATGGCTCCAGAAGTCTTTTATTTTCTTTACAATGTTAACAATGGAAAAAAGTGGGTGGAGTTTGAGTCCGACCTCCCGGATTACAGCGACAAAAAGTACGACATTCTCGGTAACTTGACGAACTACAGCCAAACAACAAGGGGGTCAAGCAAAATACATTGTTAGATAGGCGAGTGTCCAGACCTGTTCTTCTACGACCGTACCCGGGAGATAACACCATACAAGCTATTTAAACCTCTACACATTCTCTTCTACATTATGCTTTTGAATCTCCCGCCTCATATCAGTTCAACCATTGGCCGCTAGGTACAGCAGCATTGGTGCATTGGTAGCCAAACCGCAGTCAGCCATGTATCTTCACCAGAGGATGCTGCTCTAAGTAGCGAAACGTTGCGATACGTGCTTCTGCGATCATGTGTCGTTCTATTTTTGTGTGTATCTGACAAGTACTAAAACTGAGTACTTGTGCTTCTGTCTTTTGTACATATGTACTGTTTTTAACATTTTGTTAAGCTTTAAATTCTGACCACGACATTTTGAACGTAGTACACCTTCAATAGATGAATAGGTAGGTTCTTTGCAAATTTCACTTTTAAACCATCAAGCTTAGGTAAACTGTCAGAACTGTACATAGCTACACAAAACTTTTCTAAGCTTGGAGGGAGACTATAGAGTAATATGAGTACGTTGTTATGTATTTCTATGCCCGTATCAAAACAATTTGTCTACAGTTTCAAAAAATCATTAAAATTATTTAAGAGGTCATTTTTCCCTTTATTTTATGGAGAATAAAAGAGTTAGGCTACTCAACGATGCTTTTGTGGCCTGATCCTTTACTTTCATAGATAACCTTTAATGTATTCCAAACTTCAAGAGACGTTTTACAGTTTACTTGTTTAAATTCTGAGATAGGCCACCAGGACAGGGGTGGCGGGAAATAGAAGTAGTCAAGGAGATGGTTGATAGGTTGAGGGACAATGGGTTATTATGGCAGGGGACTTGAATATGCCGGGTGTGCAGTGGGTGGAGGGGGCAGAGGGAATGGGCAACATTACGCAGAGAATGGCAGCACAATTAGCAAATAGGGGCTTAGTCCAGGCAGTGGAAACTCCCACGAGGAGAAATGAAGGGGGGATAGTGTCAGTGCTGGATGTGGTGTTGGTCAGACCTGGGAGTGCGGTAGTTGGTGCAGATGTTTTAGAAGAAATCAGTGACCATGGTACTCCAGCTGTGGAAATAGAGGTAGGGAGGACCAGAGCAGAGCCAACTAAACATAGGGTTGTACGGCAATTTGGACGCAGTAGCAGGATGGGGGCAGAAATCTACTTGAGGAAAAGATTTGAAATGTGGGAGGATGAGAGAAGTGTTGAATGCTTGTGGAGAGAATTTATAAGGATAGTGGAGTTAATGTTGTAAAAAATGTGTTCCTCAGTAAATAATAAGACCTAGGGGAGATATACCATACTATGGGCAGGAAATTAGGAGACTGAAGAGGAAATGCAGGCAATTTCATGCAAAAAGAAGTAGGAAAGGGATGACAAGAAATAGGGAATTAATGAAACAGATGGGAAGGAAGCTGGAGGATTAGGCAGGCAAAGATTGAGGTAAATTGTTTGGGTATCTGAAGAAGGCAAGGGGTGTTGGGGAAGAGATCCCAACCTTGACAAGTATGAATGGACAAACTGGGACAAATGACAGAGAGAAAGCTGATATGCTGCAGACTCAGTACTTACTTGTCAATGTTTGAAGGAAAGGGGAACTGGAATAGTGAGACAAATAAAACATAGAACTATATAGGAAGATTAGTATGGGGGAGCAAGAAATTGAAATAGTGCTTAGGGGGTTGAAGGGTGGTAAGGCAGTGGGACCAGGTGGAGTAAGAAATTATGCACTTATGTTTGGTGGGGGAGAGTTGGCTATATATCTGAAAGTGTTGTTTGGTAGGTCATTGGAGGAGGGAAAAGTGCCCCAAGAATGGAAGAAACTCTGGTGGTCCCAATACTCAAGCAGGGGGAGGATAAGGGAAGGCCTGGCAACTACACGCCAATGAGTCTAACGTCAAATACAGGTAAGATAATGGAGAGATTGATGGTTAAGTATATAGTTAAGGTTATGGATGAGAATAATTGGCTTCAGGTATACCAACATGGTTTCAGGAAGGGTTTTTCTTGTGAGACTCAGATGGCAGGGTTCTTAGAGAATTTAGTGCAGACAGTGAAGTGAAGCAGAATGATGCCTGCGTCATTGATTTTGAAAAGCCCTTCGACAAGGTGCCCCACTTTATTTTGATGATAAAACTGGACGAACTTCTGAAAGACAAGTGGGTGGTGAAGTGGATTGGTGACTTCCTCCAAGGACGGAGGCAGAGGGTGAAAGTTGGGGTGTCTTTGTCAGCGGAAGGCGAGTTGATATCAGGGGTGCCACAGGGAAGTGTGCTCGGTCCAGTATTGTTCACAATTATGGCGAATGATATGGGTATTGGGATTAAGGGCAAAATTAGATTGTTTGCAGATGATTGTTTTTTATACTCAGTGGTAGGCAATGGGGTCGACTTGCTGGCAGACATTGACAGGCCGTGTTCGTGGACTGTGGAAAACAAGATGGAGAGGAGGAAGGTAATTATAGGCTATCTGTGATGAAGGAAATGGGATGGGGTACATTGAAGGACAGAAGGAGGGTTGAAAGACTAGTCAGGATGAACAGAATTGTGAATGGAGAGGGACGATGGGGAGGGTTGCACTGTCACCTAAGGGGAGGGGTATATAGGGAGAGGGAGCAACAGCCAGAAAATTGAGAGGGTGTGGAGGAGAACGGAGCAGGGTAGCTTTGTGAAGTCAGTGAGGGAGTGGAACGTTTTGCAGGATGACTTGGTGACGGTGAGGGAAGTTCTTAGGTTCAGAGATGTCTTGAAGAGGGTTCTCTAGAGAGGTATGAATGTGTGATCTCGCCACAGTGCGGCAGCACAATTGCGAGTATATATTTATTTGTATGATTAGAAATGAGTCTGACCTATCATATAGATCAGCTTCTTCCCACGACAATATTTCTTTTTCTCCCATGGGTTTGGAAATATTTAAACAAACACAGCCCTGTAAACAATTTCGAACTTGTACGGCTTCTGCTTGTACTTTCCAAGTATCATAATATTTCCTGTATAACAACTACAGATTCTTACACATTTACAAACGAAACTCTTTGCTACTTCTTCACTTTCTAGTTCCCTGTCTTAGGAAACTTTTTAGGCTCATACACAAGAAATTAATCTTTCAACTAACCTATTACATTATAAACTTTATACAAAAATCTAGAAAAACTTCTTTTTTTTCCCATTTAATGAATACACAAGTTAAAAAAACTTATAAATATGAAGCAGACATTCACCCGATTGCTCTCAACAACTGCATGCAATTATTTAAAAATCAAAATATTTAAATTATACTTACACTGACATGTTTTCATTCGGTTTGTTTATTATTTCCAAGCTGAGCCCATAGAGTACGTTCGAAAGAGCTCACTACGAGCGAGCTCACACAATGTTGATTTCCATTGGCAGAGTTTCCGGAAAATGGTCTCTTCCTAGGCCTACTAAGGCCATAGAGGAAGTAAAGTAAAGGCAATTTGCCCATTTAGCAAATACAAATTTACAGTATTAGCTTTTAGTTAAACATTTACAGTATTTGCTTTTAGTTAAACATTTACAATACAAAAAGGAATGTACTAGACGCAGAACATAGCAGAGAACGTAACAGTAATGGCATTTTTTAAATAAAGCTTATGGAATGATACATCAGAAATTGGCTATAGCTTATAATTGCCGTTTCACAACTAAAATTAATTATATATTTTACACGTTATCATTAAAATTACATAAAATGGATAAAAAATCTTATTTCAAATTTTTATAATAGTTCAAGATGGCGAAAAATGTTCTTAATGAGAAAATTTGTCTGAAGTTCAATGTCTAAATTAATAAAGTAGTGTAATCCTTGACTGTACATCTGTTTTGTTTTGAACTGTGACACTGCAAGTTTAAATAAAACATGGAAGAAATTGGAATTATATTACCTGAAAAAGTAATTAATTTTGATGTAACTCTTATTTTTATTTGATACTGTTTTGCCATCACTCATATTGTTATGTTATTTAGGAGGACAGCGGACTGGATGCGAAAACAGCCCAACCTGCACCTCTCATTTCTGGAGTCGAAGATGTGGACACTGAAGATTTGTACACAAAGTATAAGGTTTGTGCTGTGTGTCAAAGTTTTAAGACAAATTTTCGTTAACTATCTCAAAACAAAGAATCTAACAATGATTTCCGGTTATCGTTAAATCCACCTAACCTGTCCATGTGTACAACCAACTTACAACTTATTTATCACAGAAAATAGCTCACACATAGGAAGTAGAATGGCATTTTTGAAATGGCGCTTCCTACAGTCAAAGGTTGTGTACACACTGGCGATTTGAGCAATTCACGAACTGCTTGTGAGCAACATGCTCATAATAATAATTATTATATTGTTTTGCTATTGGGCTAGTGCCTACTGGCAAGCATCCAAACATCCCTTTCCTAAGCCTTCCTAAACTGTCCACACCCCCAACAACATCATGCTCCGCCTGTAACAAATTCCACTCCCTGACCATTCTAACCAGCATCGACTAGTAGTCCCCGCCACATTCTCTGACAGACCCAATGTATCTGTTTACTTGTTAAACTGTGTTTCTTGGCGGTATGTGATCGAAGGTGTCAATTTTCTTGTTGGCGTGAAAGGTACAAGAATCTTGACACCTTCAATCACATACCGCCAAGAAACACAGTTTAACAAGAAACAGTGTACCTCTGTTATTCAGAGATCAGTCACACATCGTAGTGTGCTAAATTGCACACCTGATGAGACTATGAGATGCAGAACCATCTCTGAAATCGAAACGAACATGACATAGCATAACGGTACAGGAAGACCAGCAATATACTGATACCCTGACCGTTTGGGACTCAACAACTCGGAAACCACCCCCGTTAGAGGTGAGAATCGGTCGGAGACCAAACAGCTGGTAATTTCATGTTCATGGGTATATCTTTAGGACGTAGTGAGCTCCGCTCGATACACCACCCGCTACGGTGGGAATATAGCAATTGG
>PNEQ01003857.1:0-10588 GCA_003012365.1 Medauroidea extradentata
GGAAATAACTGTTAAAGGCATTAGCAATAACAGTCTGATTTTCTTCGATAGATTCATTGATTTTAAGTGTTATTTTTTCATTTTTATTTGGGTGCCTGGATGTTTCAGTTTTAACAATATTCCATACAGTTTTAATCTTGTTAGAGGATTTTGTAATAATATGTTGAAAGTAATTACTTTTGGCTGCTGCTATTTTTTTTATTTAGAGCTTTGATAAACAGCTTGTAATGAAGTTTGTCTTTCTCAAGATTCGATGACCTAGCTGTAATGTAAAGATTTCGCTTGGATTTGCAATCATTTTTTATGTCATTTGTTATCCATGGCTTTATTTTGTACTGTACATTACTTACAGTTATTATCTGACAGCTCGCCTCAAAAAGTACTAATACTACATTAAGGAATTGATTAAATTGAACATTAGCATCTTCAACTTTTTCTAAAAATTCCCAAGTTTCAATTTCCAGCAATGATTTAAATTGATCCAAGTTTTTTTTGTTTATGTGTCGATATGTTTTTTTGTTACATTGAGGAGTGTTATGTATTTTATATTGTACACGAATGACCGGTGCGTCATGGTCAGACAAACAGTTAACAATAGGAACTACTATAAGATGTTCATATTGAGATTTATCAACAAAGATATTGTCAATAGCAGTTTCAGTACTCTCACAAATCCTGGTTGCAAAATTTATAACAGAAACCATATTAAATGAGTTCATAACCAAATTTAACTGCAACTTTTGGTCACTATTAACAAGATAATTTACATTAAAATCACCACATATGATTAAATCAATATTTGTTGAAAACAAATCTGATATATTTTCAAGTGTGTTTATGAATAACTGAAAGTTCCCTGAGGGGGCTCTGTACAAAGAAACTATGATAACAGTTTTGTCAACAGTAGTTACTTGAATAGCACAACATTCAATTGTTTTGTTTATACAATAACTCGACAGATCAACACTATTAAACTCTAAGGTATTTTTCACGAAAATACAGACTCCTCCTTTTTCCAATTCTGTTCGACAATAGCTTGATGCTAATTTGAACCCATTTACATTAACTTGACAAATGTTTGCAGATTTTAAATGATGTTCTGATAAACATAATACATTTACCTCTAGCCTATGATCTCCTAGTACATCATTTATACACAGACTCAATAGTTCTGTTTTTTGTTTTAACCCTCTAATATTTTGATAGAAAATAATATTGGATTCATTAACTTTCACAACACTTGGCAGGGCATTAGGCTTAACTAGTCCATCTCCATCAGAAGATATTACTACTATTAACTTTGTTCATGACTAATGGAGATCTTTTAATCAGTTTTTTGATTTTTCCATAGGTTTACTATACAATTCTATAGGAATAGGTGCCTTGTTTACAGTTACAGTTTGCAATACTTGAGAAATTTTTGAACTCAACTCATTTTTCCCAGTATTATTCAAGTGATGACCATGAACAGTGAAAAGATCCCTACCAAATTTGTTAATGTCAATCACATTAACATTAGTAAAATGTTTACATAGTTCACTAATTTCTCTGTTTGTTTTCTCTACTTCCCTATTCACACAAGACCACTTTGGTAGTTCATAGAACTGTGGAACTCCAACCACAACAACATTTGTATAAGTGAGTTTGGACAGTTTTTGTTTCAAATTACGTAGCATTTCACGACTCTCATTACGCCCTACATCATTACTACCAGCTGCTAGCACTATAGCATTGTTTGTTGAACTAAAACTAGAACATTCTATTTCACAGTCTTTTGCTACCTCTGAAAACTTTGCACCTGGCTTAACTAAACCCAATACTGATTTTTTAGGCAGCAACTCACCTAATTTTCCAGCAATTTCACGGCCATGGCTATCTGCATAAAGACATACCCTTCCCTCACTTGATTTTTTTTTTACCTCCAGGTAGAGTTTCTTGTTCCCTTTTCGGACGTCACTCTTGACTGCAGCAGTTGGATTTACTACACTTTTTTCCTCTTCAAGTACTTCAAATTTATTACTAACAGAAATAGAGAAACTGTGTTGGTTAGCAGAATGTTTCCTCTTGCCTTTCACTACTTCTGACCATGTGTTTGCCTCGGTAGTCCTACTATTGGTGTCTACGCGAGCCAATTTTAATTCTGAATGCAATATACTTATTATCTCCTTGAGCGATGCAATTTCTTCAAAAAGTTGCTGCACTATGTCTTCCGTTGCCGGTATACGGTTTTGAAGATTACTAGTATTTTCTTCGCCGGCAAGTTGCTCGTCGCCATTGCTACTGTGAGCTTCTGAGCATACCTTACAGAACCACTCCGTGGAAGGTATAGATTCATCATTCACTCCACTGCATTTATTTAGATGAAACCACAGATCACAGGAATCACACTGAATACCGTTTTTTACAATTCTGTTGCATTTTCCACACGTATAACATCTTAAAATATTTGGTTTTCTTGCAACATTTCCCTGATCACAACCATGCGGCGCCATGGCTCATTGCGTAAGGTTAGTTTAAGTTATATTAGGTTAAGTTAGGTAACCTAACTTACACTAACCTAACAAACTTTTTTTTTACGTAGGACTACTTAGAGCGTCACTAGAAACATTTTTCATTAATAAACTATAAGTCTAATATCAATTGTTTTGCCGATACACGATAAGTAGCTAAACTTGATATTTACCAAAGATGCATTATGTGTTTTTCCAAGATTAATATTTAATTTGTTTGCAGAGAACCACGACTCCAAATTTATAAAAGTAGTGTTTACTAGCATTCTAAGATCGTCTGTGATGCTGGTATCATCTGCAAATAAAATGGGTGTAGTTCTGGGGTTCAAGGGACATGGAAGGTTATTTATGTATGCCAGGAATAGTAATGGGCCTAATATTGAGCCTTGTAGTACGCCATACTATATTGTACCAGGTTTTGAGTAAAAAGAAGTTGTTTTATCTTTGACATGTGTTTGTTGCTGTCTCCCTGAAAGGTATGAGATTAGTAGCTTGTTAGTTATACCAATGACTCCATAAAATTTTAGTTTGTCTGTGAGCAAGTTATTGTTTACACAATCAAATGTTTTGTAAGGTCAATAATAGTACAAAAGTTACACTTTCATATATTGTACATTACAATACTAAACTGTACAATACGTGATAGTTTCAGATCATTATAAATACTTTTGTACAAACAAATGCATCAGAGTTTTAACAATACAAGACGTAAAAAGTCGCATGTAGCCTACTTTACTTTGAGTGACATTTGCTCTAGGTATTTAAAAGTAAAAATATACTACTGACTACAGTATGTATCAATTTATTAGTAAATTCATTATTGAGCTAAGCTACCTTTTAAGTTCAAAATGAAATCTCCTATTTCATGTCGGGTGTAAAAACATTTAAGCCTACTATCAAATATTTTATTAATAATTGTGTTAAATTTATTTACGTTTGTTTCTGAGGTTAGCATATTTCTTTTGGTAGCATATTATACATTTTAATTTAATGAAAGAAATTATTTTTTATGTAGGACTATCAAATGTCTACAAATATATTGTTATATAAATAAGAGTTCTTAAGATATGATCTTAATTTGTAATTGAAATAAAGGAAACTTAATCATTTCCACATCAGGCTGATTTCTGCCTGCTGTATATTTTTGTTTATATTAAAAAAAGTGCTCGAAAAACACAATTTTGCACCTAAATATCACAATTTTCCTGGGGAGGACTCCTGGACCCCCTGCTTTTAACTCGGGGTATCAACAAAATAATTTTAAGTTATGGAAACTTTGTTACAACATTGATTAGGGGCAATAGGTTGCGCCATACTGGTTAGGAAGTAGGCCCCCCTCTGCGTTAATGATTACTTTGTTTGGAGCTACAAGCTGTGTGGATATTAATTTGTAAATCAAATTTATTTTCTAGTAGACATTTAAAAATTTTAACCTTACATTTTAATTGTTATTTCTGCCTTGAGCGCAAGGTTCAGCCTGCTTCTCTCCCAAAAAAAAAATCTTGTGCATGCCACTAGTATTGGATGTTAACACTTGAACAAAATTTTGACTGAGTGTAAGGGATTGACTCAGTAAGCTGATTTAAAATTTTTTTTTGTTAATATTACTGTAATTGTGTTGCAGATGTAGTGACAGCATACAAAGGCTTGTTGAAGGAGAAAGAGGCACTGGAGGAGGGCTTGAAGGCCCTGAGTGAGTCAGCCGTGAGCAGAAATGAAGAGCCAGCCTCAGGAGCAAGTGAAGAAGCTGTTGTGTCAGTTGTTTCGTTACCAGAGGTATACTGAAGTGTACACGTCGACTTGCAACAGCACTGGGTGATCAAAACGTCACGCATCACATGGTGATACTACAGGAGATATTGAAACTGGCCACTGTTCACTTCTTCACACTGATGCACCCTTCTGATCATGGTCCGAAACACGTTCCGGAGTGTTGCATGATATGTTCATCATAGTACGCTGAATGTTTGTCTGCAGCTTATCCAAAGTGTGTGGATGAGTCGTGTAAGCCAGCAGGTTTCAGGTACCATGGGTTGCGTGACTTTTTGATCATCCTGTATTTGTTTTTTTTTTTTTTTTTGTGTATTTTATTGCATCCATATTATCTTTTTTTCCGTACATAATCGTTCAAAGATATTGGACAAGTCATATAAATTATATAATATATAGTTAACATTTATGTATAATGATAATACTTAATTATCATCATTCTTTGCTTGAATAAATGTTCAGTCGCCATTGGTTGGACCATGTCTTCATTAATCTGAAACAAAAAATGGATGATCAAGCAGAATGTTGCAGTGTAAAACCAATAGTGAGACAAGAATCAGTACTAAACGTGACTGCTGTTGGTTCATTTGGAGAAGGGGTAATACCACCTAAATTAATTTATGTTTTCACATTGTCTGTCTAAAAAACAGACTACATATCAATTTCCAAAATGTTGTTTTAAGTTGATCTAAAGGTACCGTACACTGTATCTAATATCATTGCGTCATCCAAAATAATTTGTCGTTTCCCTTAGAAAGTATGACTTAACCTCCAAAAACTTCTAAGCCATAAGGTATTGCAAAGTGAAAGTTGTCTGACACATAAATGTTGCTTTTTTGCATTGATCAGGAGTTTACTGTGTGCTATAAATTTAAAATGTAATGTTTAGAAGGCTTAGTACCAATTAATATTCATGGGCATTATTTATTCCATACCTAAATTACATTCTTTGACAATATTTTTCTTGATAAATTCGTCCAGACTTCTCATCCAATAAAAATACTGACATCATATTTTTTGTTCAGCATGCACTCAACTGCCTTACAGTAAATTTTCTTTTGTGTACACATTCAGGAGCCTGTTATTGTTTACTTTTTACTTACTTTTTCTTGTTTTTCGTCTGCTGCCTGCTATCTACCCTGCTCCCAAGCAGGGTAGTCCTGAGTAGATCCTGCAACGAGGTCGAGTTGAATATTTAGAGATCTTGCAGGTTGTTCGACTGTACTCAAACAAAGGTCTTGCTCGGTTTTAGGGTAGTATCTATTCTATCAAGTAGATCGAGTAAGGTTTTCATGAGCACATAATAAGTACGTACCGAAGTATGTAGGCCTAATGAAAGTTGTGTTTCTGTGTTGATACTTTATGCTTTGAATAATTAATTTTCGTTTATTGGTACTATAAATGGATCCTATGTATTTTTTAGGCTGGTTCTCCTAATTCTTACCATTCATTACATAATAATGAGGAAAAGGCCTAATTAACTTATTATAAACCTTACCAGCATATCAGTTGGGTGATGTGGTAGTTTAAAAATGGGACTAAGTTTAATTTACGTTGCATACTGTGCTTTTAAACATTGTTTGTTTGGTGTTTATATTGTGATAATTTGTAATGTTGAATTATTCAGTAACCTTGCATAGTAATAATAAACATTCAGGTAATGTTTATGTGCTTCTGCAGTCTTAAGTTGTTTGTGCTGTGCTACCCAAGTTTGTCGTTATACATATTCATATAAATTATTTTAGTATAGTGATTTACAAATGTATATTTCATATTGAAAATGTCTCATTACTAAAATAGGGTACATTGTTTTAATTTATATATAAAATTTACATGGTGGATACAGGCACAAAAAACCTGGGATTACCAGGGTAATTTCAGAGCATTTTCTTGCCTGACTAATTTTTATCTCGTATAAATGTTACAGGATCGGAAATAATAAGTTTTGAGAGCACTATTGTATTATTTATTTGAAAAATTACCTTTATGTAGATGTTATTTCTGCTGAATTTTTATAAGATTTCAGGTTGGATAGCACAAAAATGTTAGCAAGGACTTGAAAGCTTTACCTTTATTAGAAAATGTGTTGAATAAATTAAATTGCCTATAATGACGTCCCAAAATTTTTTGCTTAAACAGTTCCCAGCAACCAGTTGAATAGCTGCCGAAGTAAACATGTTTGGGTGGTTACGCAATTGATTGATAGTGTTTTATCACAACAGTTTATTTACACATCGTTGCTTACTTTATGTTTTAAGATTATTCATATTTTATTGTGCAAATACTTTTACTTGTACGTCACATACAAAACAATTTAATGGCTTCCCGTACCTGTTTATTTTATTTACGCCGCTGTGACAAGACTCTCTGTTGTCAGCCATATTGTCATGATGGTTTATTGATGTTTAACGAGCCAATCACAGCACAGCATAAAGAGATATTTATCTGATGTACTTTTACAATCTGTTCAGTTTGAATAGGAAGTAAAGACTATCTGAACTACTTTAGACACTATGTAACTTCAGCCTAAATCTTGGGAAAATCAGGGAAACTTTTGGTTTCCTGTGAGGGAAAACTGAAGAAATGTTCTTTGCTCCAAGGAGCAGCCACCCTGGAAGAAATATTGTTTTTCACTTAATGGAAAAAAGTTAATATGTAGGTATAATTATAAATAATGAATACTTAAGTATCAGTCCATATTTTGTCAAATGCTTTCAATTTTGTTTACCCAAAACTAGGACTTATTTTGTATTTAATAAGTCTAAATGTTTTATTGTATTTAAAACAGTCATATCTTACAGATTTATAGTAGGAATTGTTTTGTTCTTCTTGTCCTTTTTTATATAGGTATGCAAAGAACACAGTGTTGAATAATTTCAATAAATAATTATTGTTACATTTTGAGATTACTGTATTAGTGTTTTGTACAATGATTGAGAATTTGTTAGAAAAGAATAATGATTGCATTTTGCACATTTTGAAAATTCATTAATTTACTACTGTGATGGTACAATATAGTTTCATGTCAGATATTGTGCATACTTAGATTAACATAGAGGTTCTTACAGGGACTGCCTCCAGGGGAGGAGGCGACGGAAGCATTGCGGGTTCAGTTGAAGACCCTTACCAATTCCCTGGCCACGTTGACAGCAGAGAAGTCTCGCATGGAGGCAAGTTTCCAGGCAGACAAGCGTCAGCTCAGAGCAGAGAAGGAAGAGGTTAGTGCTGCTCTCTCCCTCTCTCTCTCCCCCCTCCCGCTGCATTTTTTTTTGTGCTTGATGAAATCAGTTCAAAATATTTTCCCCTTTTTGTTGTTCTATTTTATCTTGTAACTTCAGGAACGCAAAATATTCATTTTCCAGTTACTGTATACATATTGAACATGTCATTCTGTTAACACAATTTCAGATTAAGATAATTAATTTTGCAGTAAATGAACTATACCTGTTTAGTAGAGAGGAGACAGTTCAGTCGAAGCATTGTCATTAGATACATTCCAGTCTAATGTCTAGATCTGATCAGTACGAAGTGCATAATGTGTATTGTGTGTTGCAGTGTCGTAGAGAAGCAGACGAACTGCAGGAGAGAGTGTCACAGATACAGTCTGAGCTGGAAGAGTACAAGACTAAGCTGGCCAAGCAGCAACAAGACAGGGAGAAGGAGCAGAGCGACCATGCTGTGACCATCAGGTAATACTGCTTGCAACAGTGACTTATATGTTTGTTATCGTACTATAGGCCATTCGGAATAAAGTGAGCACTAAAGATTTAACCTTTGAAAAAAATCACTAGCCGTTACTGCATATACATCACCACTAACAAGAGTTACTTTACTGCTTGTATGGTTGGTAGCGATTTATTGTACGTAGTTCCGTGTATTTTCCTATTTGAATACAACATTAGTGAAAGAACATATTATGAACTCGACCTGTCTGTATTTAATACACTTCAAAATATTTACTTATCATCTTAATTACATTCATACATACATTATAATTAGACTCGATTGGCGCGAGAATTATGTGACGCTATCGTCGACCTCTAGTCGCTGTGGCCGTTATCGCTTGCTCTGTGCTTCAGACAGTTCAAAACTCCACCAACAGGTGGCATCAGAGTTAGGTTCTCGCCGCCAAGTTGCATATTTGGTTGCATCATTTGCGTGCGTTTGCCCGTTTTGCGTATATACACATTCAAAAGTATTGGAAATTACTTTGAGTATCATTGCCGAAATGATGTGAAACCATCGGCAATCTGTATATTATGTTTTACGTTTGCCAGCCTAGAAACAACATACTTTTTATTTCACATGTTAAGAAAATACGTTATTTATTGTTTCTGAAGTGCATCGTCGTTGTTCGTGGCAGTAGAACTGAACGAAACTTGAATTATTGAATAGCGTGTGTCACGTCTGTTGTAGTGGCGGTTTTGCGTTACAAATTCAAATAAAATATGCCCTCATTTACGAGATTTGTAACGGCAATAATGTGTGTTGTTTAGATTAGTCGATGAACAGAAACCAGACATTAACTCCCAGGTATTTATAACTAAGATTACTTTTTTTATATCTTACATTCAGCCCCTGTGCATTTAATGAGTAGATATTGTAGCTAAAATTTATCGGAACAGTTTAACGTAGTTGTAAACATTGCACGACCCTATGTAAATAAAAGCACGTGGCATTATTTGTGTTAACATCAGCGGAAAGATATAAACTGGCAGGAAATAGAAATTAATCAGGGCTTTTTTGAGTGTTCACTTTATTCTGAATCACCTATACAGGTGTACATATTTACTAGTTTAACGTTCAGTTTTGCCAATTAAATATTTCTTTTACTAACAGCTAGGCTTAAATATTAAATTATGAAGTATGAAATTGTGTGGTGTAGTGTTTTAGGAAACAAAATTGGGTACCATTATGTGGAGTGAATAGAAACAATGTTGTGAATAGTAACAATTTCACAGCAAAATATTCATTATAAACTCTGATTTATAATCTGTTTTAGATAGGCAGGTTAAATCAGTTTACAAAGAGATTTAAAATAATATATTTCATTTAAGGAAAAGGTGTGAGCCAGGCACTTTTTTTTTGTTCAAGTTCACCCCAGTGTTCTTATTCGTTATATTTTATGGTAATGTGACATACATTGATATGGGTGAGTGCCGGGATAAAACGTGGTAATAGGTAATGAAGTGGTCATAAGGAAAGATCCTAGTACTAGAAAATAATTATTACTATCGGACATCAATAAGAAATTCTACATACGTATCTCAATAAAATAAAAACATGCAATCATTTGACATGTTTTAATCAAATTAACAGCATTTACTGCTAGCATAAATTGTGGAACATTTTAGTGTCTGTGGAAAGAATGAGAGGGATACTCCTACATTTTTCCTTATGTTTTTAAGGGAAAAAGGAGTAAACTAAAGCATTTAGGGCATGGTTTTATTACTGTAATATAGCAGTTTGATGTAGCAAATTACAGTTCTGCAAAATTTACTATTGATTTGCTAGTTTATATTTCATTCATGCAGAAATGCACCACAGGCATAGTTGATTGTGAACAATAATTATGACTGGTAATTCTTGGCTGCTAGATTACTCAAAACCAGATGAAAACCTAAGTTAATGTTTCTTTTAAGAAGGAAACTAAAATGTTTGAATGAAGCTTGGCAAGACACGCATGAAGCAGAAGTAAGCCAGGAGATGTTTACAGGGAGCTGCAGAGGCTGCTGGGAGAGGAGCGTAGTATGAAACAGGCTCTGGAGGCAGAGGTTGACGAGCTACGCGTGAGGACAGCACAGGCAGAGTCCCTGAGCGGGCAGCAGGAGAAGAGGGTGCGAGAGCTGCGTAATGAAGTGGAGGTGTTGCGCAGGAAGCTGCGCAAGGCAGAGAACCGTGCCAACGAGTTGCCACAGCTGCAGCTGCTGCGTGATGAGATGGCAGCTAGCCTGAAGAGTCAACATGAAGTGGCCATACAGCAGGTGTGTTGTGTTGCAAGTGGAATGTGCTCATGTCCACTGTATTGTCAGAGAATCTGAGATAGAAACTGAGCAGTTATACTTCTTACATCAGCCTAGTCCTTCACAAGTACGTGACTCGGGTACTTACTAGGTTGAAGAAGTCCAGGAATAAATATACAAACACCATAGAGTACAGTGAAACCCTTTAATACAAATCTGAAGGGACCTAATTTTTTGTAGTTTGTAATAATGAGGTATAACAGTTCTTTGCAAGTTTCTATGCCCAGATTTTAAGTAAGTGTGATAAAATGTCTACAGTACTGGTTTTTTTTTTTTTTTTTTTTT